>PISX010003871.1:0-130098 GCA_004024625.1 Mellivora capensis
TGTACCCCAATGTTTATAGCAGCAATGGCCACGGTCGCCAAACTGTGGAAAGAACCAAGATGCCCTTCAACAGACGAATGGATAAAGAAGATGTGGTCCATATACACTATGGAGTATTATGCCTCCATCAGAAAAGATGAATACCCGACTTTTGTAGCAACATGGACGGGACTGGAAGAGATTATGCTGAGTGAAATAACTCAAGCAGAGAGAGTCAATTATCATATGGTTTCACTTATTTGCGGAGCATAACTAATAACACGGAGGACATGGGGAGATGGAGAGGAGAAGGGAGTTGAGGGAAATTGGGGGGGAGATGAACCATGAGAGACTATGGACTCTGAAAAATAACCTGAGGGTTTTGAAGGGGTGGGGGGTGAGAGGTTGGGGAGCCTGGTGGTGGGTATTGTGGAGGGCACGCATTGCATGGAGCACTGGGTGTGGTGTAAAACTATGAATTCTGTTACGCTGAAAAGAAATTAAAAAAAATATTTAAAAAAAGGGATAATTTAGTCCAAAAGCTCAATAGTTCAATATAATATTTAAAAGCAAACATAACCTTTCTGATTTTATAAAATGAAATCATTGAAATAAAACAACAGAAATTGATATAGAGAAAGGCAAATATAATTCTGCTCATTTTGGAGACACTACCATTGTCTCAAATAAAGAAGACTTAGGGCCTACTTTCTACAGAGGCACCATTGGTTGCCATCTAATCTTGGGGTAAACAGTTATGTTCATATCTTCCTGGCCTAATATCATTGTCTTCTATTATCACTCCAGCTTATGGTTTCTTTTCCCCCCAAACTTATTTTAATCATTTAACACATAAGTAGACTATCTTGCAGAAACTCTTGGACTGTATTTACTCTTATATTTTTCCAAAAATTTTAAGATTTTATTTTGCCATCTGTTGTGTACTAATATGTATGTGATTGTGGGGTGAGTGAGGGTATTCCATAATTCTGTTATCACTATGAAATCTGATTGGCAATGCTGTAGAATTCCATCACAGTCAATGTAAAGACCATAAGAGGAAAGTATTTGACATAATAGTCTTTGTCCTTTGTACCCTATCTACCCTTGCCGACTTTAACAAAACAATGTGAGAAAGATATAAGAAATGTGTTTGACAGGTCTAGGAGTATTTAACAAATGCATACACTTTAATTAGTTAAGACTCTCCTCTCACTTTCTCAGTGTTAACATTTTTTCTATTTGTAAGCTGCCCTGAAGATCTATGACACAAGGATTTTTGCAAGTATGCTAAGATAGGCTGTCGGGCATTTCTGTTGCCTAGATGGCAAGGGGGCAGGTGCTGAGTAGCTGTAGTAAATACACTGAGCCTTGAGGGTCATGGGTGTGTGGGCTCAGGTGTCCTATTGCACTGGTTGTAAGTTATGTGACTTTGAGTAAGTAGCTTACATGTTTTGTGACTCAGTTTCCTCATCCATAAAAGGGATGATGGTATCTACCTTTTAGATTAATTGTGAAGATTGATATGTGATATATACATATATAAAAGATTAATTGATGTATATAAGGTTATACACACATGCGGACACATAGTTTTAAATAAGGCTTTAATAAGAACTAATAAATTATCTACTCTAAATGTTTTGGACTCAATCTAAATTCAGATTTTTGATAGTTACAGAAATGAAAAATTGAACAAAATGTTTGGTGATCTACAAAGATAATCAGTCCTTTCCCAATTTCCCCAGGCATTGCTTGTGTGGTGACCATTGTCCCATTGTAGATTTCTCATAAGTGCGTTGTGATGTATGCTGTCCCTTAATATTTGAGTGCTTACAAGTGATTTACTATATGTTGAAAGATGTATGACCACTTGGCTGGACATAAAATCTTAGCAATGCATTCCTTCCTTGAGTTCCTTGAAATGTTTTACTTCTGTTTTCTTTCTTTGTAAGATACTCTCAAGGTAATACCAAAATTGCTTTCTGTCCTTTCCTCCCTGCTGAGCAAGGAGTCAGACTCAGGGCTGGATCCTAGGACCCTGGGATCATGACCTAAGTCAAAGGCAGATGCTTAATCAACTGAGGTGCCCCACCTTTCTAAATGACTCCATGATACCTTGAAGCCTAAAGAATTTTCATTTTTTCTACATATTTTAAAATCCAATCATTTTATTAAGATCAGTCTTGGTTGGAATTAACCTTTCTAGGTGAAATTTTTTCCAAGTGGATATGATGCCCTTTTGGTATATATTATGGCATTTATTTCCTAGAAATTATTTTAGCTTATAGATTGTAATCTAATTATAACCTAAATATAATCATATTATAAAAGAATTATACTTTTTTTTTCATTCTAAAAGTTCCTTGGACCCTTTTGCAATAAATTTCTACCCCACCATTCTCAGACATAAAAAGTTATTATCACAATATTTCTGCCTTTTCTAAAGTTTTGATTAAATGGGATTATAAAGTATGTGTCATTTTGTATTTGGCTTCTTTCATTTCACATAAATGTTTTGGGAGTCATTGATTTCAGATAATAAAAAACTAAAACAAAATGGGCCAGATAATTTCAAGTAATGTTAAAGGTTATAAGCAAAATAAAACAAGTTTAAAATTATAGAATGTCTTTCTTACCAGAGGAAAGACTGGGGTTTACTTCACAGCAGAGACCTGAGTAAACTTTTCTGAAGTAGTGGCATTTAAGTCGTGACATAAATAAGAAGTAGAGTGTCAGGGCTCCTGGGTGGCTCAGTCTGTTGACTGTCTGACTCTTGATTTTGGCTCAGATCATGAACTCAGTGTTGTAAGATTGAGCCCCACATTGGGATCCAAGCTGAGCATGGCGCCTAAGATTCTCTCTCTCCTCTCCCTCTGCCTCTCCTTCTGCTCACTACTTTTTTCCTCTCCTTCTCTCTCTAAAAAAAAAAATAGAATGTCAAGTGAAAAACTAAGAACAGAATATTTCAGATAAAAGTAATAATGGAGCATGAAGACTCTGAGTCAAGAACAAGGAATAAAAAGCTACAGTTGCTAGAGTAGAGTCAAACTGGTAGAAGAGCAATTACGGGAAAATGCAATTAGAGAAGGAGACCAGGGCTTTTGAGAGGCATTAGAGACTATGGTGTGGAACTGGTTTTTACTGGATACAACTGGAAGATTTTAAGTGGGAGGAGGGGAATGATCAGATTTATGATTTACAAAATTGGTCAAGAATAGAAGCAAAGACTTTACTTAGGCAACTGCTGAAATTGCCAAGGCAGTTTGTGGCAGTTTGGACTGAGATAGTGTAATTTGAAGGCAGAGGGGACAGTACCTTCTGATGTATTGGATTTGGAGAGTAAGAAAAAAACAAATAGGAATTAAGATATCTTCTAAGTTTTGGCTTGGGCAACCATGTAGATGAGAATTGCTGGGGAAGAAACACGTTTTCTTTTAGCCATGTTATGTTTGATATCCAAGTGGAGATAATTTTTTTAAAAAAGATGTACTCTACAGAAATACTGTTTTATTTATTTCTGTCAGATGAGATTATTTTTTAGAAAAACAATTTTTAAATAAAATTAATAAATAACTGATAAAAATTTTTCTGCTATTTGTAATTATTTTACTACCAATAGCTCTAGTGAGAAAGAAACTTCTAATAACTGTGGCACAGGTTTCATGCTTACTTTCAAATGAATCTTAAGGTATGTCCAATGCCCACTAGGTACCCAAAGAACATAAGCATGAAAATCCCAGTTATTTAGGAATCCTTGTTTTATTGACAAAAATCAGAGTTTCCTAAAGGGGAAATTGATAAGAAAAATTAGCTTTCAGCACCTAAGTAAATTTTCTACACATGCTTTTTATGCATGCTACTTTGCTCATATAGATCTGAATTAGAAGTATAAGGTATGAGCTTCATTTGTCTGAGCCTAAATCCAGTTCCAACACCCAACATCTTGAGTTGTTCCAAGACAACCCAATAAAGTAAAAGTCTGGATTTTTTATTTTTTAATTTCTACAGTGAGAGCCGTCTCTTTCATTGACCAAGGCTCACAAGATGAGAAAATATCCAAAAATGATAAAAAGATCTTGATTTAGGGGCAAATGACCAGAGTTGTAGGTGAAACTAGGGTCTCCTTTATCTTTCTTGAAAATGCATTACTTTTCAGAATTATCTTGGGTAAGTTGATGCTAGTGCTGTTAACAAAACAAAACAAGTAACAACATCAAAAATAAGAGTAAGCAATAATTATTCCTTTGAATGCTATGTCCATTGTGATGAGATGTACGTTCTGTATTCATTAGCAGAATAACCTTGATTAAAGAGTTAGACCTTTAAAATTGGTCTAATAGAGGGAACTTCCTCACCTTGATAAAGAGCATCTTCAGTATTTATAGCTAACATCATACTTAATGGTGGGAAACTAGATGCTTTCCCACTAAGATTAGGAACAAAGCAAGAATGTCGCCTCTCATCATCCCTTTCAACATTGCTCTAGCTAATGCAGTAAGACAAAAAAGGAAATAAAATGTATACAGATTGGGAAAAAAAATAGGGGTGCCTGGGTGGCTCAGTGGGTTAAGCTTCTGCCTTCGGCTCATGTCATGATATCCGGGTCCTGGGATTGAGCCCCGCATTGGGCTCTCTGCTCAGTGGGGAGGCGGTTTCCTCCTCTCTCTCTAGGCCTGCTGCTCTGCTAACTTGTGATTTCTCTCTCTCTGTCAAATAAGTAAATAAAACCTTAAAAAAAAAGAAAAGAAAAAATATAACTTTGTACATAACATGGTTAGACAGAGAAAAATCCCAAAGAATCACCACCACCAACAACAAACCATGGGAACAAAAGTGATTACACTAAGATTGCAGGATATAAGATTAATATACAAAAGTCAACTGGTTTCCCATATAATAGCAATGAAAAACTAGGGTTCAAAATTCAAAACAATATCATTCACAGTAGCACCAAAAAACTGAAATACTTAGGTAGAAATATAACAAAAAATGTACAAGATCTATATGAGGAAAACTATAAATATCTGATGAAATAAAAGATCAAATAAGTAGACAGATATTTCAAGTTTCATCGATTAAAGAGACTCACTATTGTTAAGATCCCAACTTTCTTAATTTGATATACAGTTTCAACACAATCTCTACCAAAATCTCAGGAAGTTATTTTGTGGATTTCAGCCAACTGCTTCTAGCTTATACGGAAAAGCCCAAGAATCAAAATAACCAATGGAGTACTGAAGACCAGAGAGCAAAGTCAGATGTATGACACCACCTGGCTTCAAGACATACTATAAGGCTACATATTATAGTAGAGACAAGTGCTATGATGGAAATAATAAATTTTGCATGTATTTGTTTTGATACTATATTTTGTGATATATATCCCCTCAAAATAATGAAAATTATTATCATTCTTATAAGTAAAAAAATGTCTTCAAAAATGACTAATATAGAATTGGGATCCATAGGAAAAATACAGGCTTAATGTATTTTTTTACTGAAGAAAGAAAAACGAAATCAAGGTGGCTCAGTCATTAAGTGTCTGCCTTCGGCTCAGGTCATGATCTCAGGGTCCTGGGATCGAACCCCACATCGGGCTCCCTGCTCAATGGGGAATCTGCTTCTCCCTCACCCACTCCCCCTGCTTGGGTTCCCTCTCTCACTGTGTGTCTCTCTCTCTGTCATATAAATAAAAATCTTTTAAAAAATCCTACAAGTTTGAACTGAACACCTTCCAGAGCCCATTTACATAGAGACATGGAAAATTTCCATCACAATCACACTGTGTTTTCTAACAAGTTGATTCTATAAAGTTAGACTTTACAGTGTTTTGAGAAACAATGTCAAATATGCATTGCAAGAAACTGCTGAAAGTAAGTCCTTCATTGCAATTTTCAAGTGCCCTTCTTTTCACCTAACAATATCTACTCACAAGTCTACAATCAATGAATGAAAACTTCCGTTAATAATTTATTTGTACTGTATATGAAACTATTTTGAACAGCCATTGGCTTTCACCAATTACGTAAAGCATTGTCTATTTTCCAGTGCATCTGGTAAACACGCAGTATGAATGAATAATGGAAGAGTCAATAACGTACAAATTAGGTAAGGAGACCTAGTCCTTTACAACTTGAAGTCTAGATTCAAATTTTCCTTTCCTTGTTAATCTACAGAAACCTAGACGCTAAATTTTAGAAAACAATTATATAAAGTAATATTTACAGTACTAACCAGCGAGGTGGATCTCAAACCATCTGGTTTTCAGACCTCTCTACACTCCTAAAAATTACTGAGTATCTCAAAGAGTTCTTTTTTCATTTGTTTTATGTCATTTAACACACGAGGAATTACAGAGAATATTAAAATGATTCATAAATTTATTTTAAGAAAACAATAACTGCTTTATTATTTATCTAAATAATTACATTTTTCAAAACAAAGCTAATTAAAGAAAAAAGCAGTACCATTTTACATTTTGCAAGTCTATTAATTGGCTATTTATTTGGCTAAATAAAAGAGAGCTGAATTCTTGTATCTGTTTCTACATTCAACTTACTGGCATTTTGTACCTCAAAAAGCCTGAGAAAAATTCACTGCACGTTCATGTAAGTATGAGAGGGGGAAAAGACAGCATCCTTGTATTTTTTTTAAATACAGTTTTGACTTCACCAACCCCTACAAAAGACTCATGGACAGCCAGTGGTCCCCAGACCAAACTGTGTGAACTACTGAACTAAGTTTTATTGACTATGTATAATGTGTTAGATAGAAGTGCTTCCTGTGAATAATCTCATTTGAACATAAAGATGGAAATCATGCCTGAAAAAGAAAGAGAGATCTTTGCAAGCACCAAGTTCAATAAAAATACCCACTCCGGCCACTGCTTCATATCTTTCTTTCTGACTCCAATAAATTATCTACCCACTAATGTCTATTTTTATTTTCTGCAACATTCTTTTTCCTCATATAGTCATTATTGGGTATTTCTCTCCCTACACACACACACACACACACACACACACATACACACACCACTGCCTCTGGGAAACTTAAATGAAGGAAGGTTTACTTACTAGAAAATAATTTTCCAACATTTCTCAAATTTATAGGGCATGGAACAAATCAGGAAAGAGGTCACTTTCCTATCATATAAATATAGAACTAATGTCCCACACATTCTCTATTCAGTTTGAATTAAAAGCAAGTTTGGCAGGCTTCCAAAGTTTGAGAATGGCATTTGTTTGGTACCTTGCCATACATTTATTACACTGCTCAATAAATAAAATCTAAGATAAGCTTGTCATTTTAATGCATCAATGATAGCAAAAAAATAGAGGAATCAAAAAGCAAATATCTTTGTGGCATGATTTTAGGAGGTCTAATAGGAAAGATATTTTGAATATCCTGGTTAAATATTTTTTTTATAAGTGGGAAAACTGAGATACAAGTAAAATGCTTAAGTTAAAAAGAGTGATAGTTATTTAAATGGATACAAATGTGTATCCATTTTTCATGGTTATTGATACATGGCTATATTACAGCACTTGACATTCCTCATAAATATTCTGTGAAATAATTTAATTCACCTACTTTAAAAAACAAAGATTTGGAGGGAGAGATGAACCATGAGAGACTATGGACTCTGAAAAACAACCTGAGGGTTTTGAAGGGGCAGGGGATGGGAGGTTGGGGAAGCCAGGTGGTGGGTATTATGGAGGGCACGCATTGCATGGAGCACTGGGTATGGTGCAAAAACTATGAATTCTGTTATGCTGAAAAGAAATAAAAAAACAAAACAAAACAACCCACAAAGATTTTACTTATTTATTTGACAGAGAGAGAGAGAGAGAGAGAGAGCAAGCAAGCACATGCAAGAGGAGTGGCAGAGGGAGAGGGAGAAGCAGGCTCCCACTGATCAGGGAGCCCAGTGTGGGGCTTGGTCCCAGGACTTGGAGATAATGACCTGAGCAAGGCAGACACAACGGGGAGCTACCCAGAGTGCCCTCACCCACTTTTCATTATACAGTTGGCAGGTAACAAGTTCCAGTCTGATTCAAAGAGAAATTCACATTTTAATTCCATAATCAATTATATTACTTGATGTGTTGCTATTTATAATTATAGTGTTTTAATATAAAGTGTTTTGTATTATTTAATATAATATAGTGTTTTAATATAAAGTGTTTTGAATTTATCACTGCAGCATCCCTTTGGATACCTCAATTCTAAGAACTCATGACATCACATTTCATTGTGTGTAGATAATGCTTCAGGTAGTACTGAAAGTCAGTGTTAACAGAAGTTGAGTCTTTGGTAACAGAGAACTTACTGTTAGGTCAGTAAGATGTAATTAGGCACCAACAGAAGGTTTCGTACAAAGTTTATAGAAATTGAAGGCAGCAGTGATAACTTCAATCTGTATTTAGTATCTTAGGCCCTGAGGTTAGTTATACTATGAGCAAAAATTTCCATATGGATGAGGGAAGTTTATGACCCACAAGATGGTGGACTACTTCACTAGTATTGGTTCTGCTTCACCGGTGTGGGTTCACTTAATGTACAAGGCATCATAACGTTCAATTCCAGTCTGAACTATCCAAATGATAAAGCAGGTACTTGCCTAACTCACACCTGCCCTCCTTCACAACACACCAAGACAAAAATCCAAATGATCAGAGAAGAATAATCTGAATTTCTTTATTCAGAGTATAATATAAAACATATATAAAAAATATAAAATAGTGCATAAACTTTTAAGAAATTTAGATCATTTGTATGCCTATGTTTTCTACTTTAACTATAGAGTTTAAATCTGAATGAAAATTTAACTATAAAGACATATGAAATATTATATATTGTGTTAAAATGTATACTTCATATTTTAATGTTATTTCTTCTGCAAAAATATGATTCTCGTTCATGACTTAAAAATCAAAAGCATATTGGTACATTTTTATTAAAAATAATTGTGACTGGTACATAATCCTCTATAAAGTATAGGGAATAGATCATATTTCATTGTAACATTATACTGTTGTGAAATGTATAGAGAATTTCAAACCAGTAAAAGAAGTGAAATAATCTCTCTAGTGAGGATAGTGATTGGGCTCATTTTTTTTTTTTTTTTTTTGGCCAAAGTTTTGGAAATAGTAACAATGAACTCAAATTCTGTTTATTACTTTGCACTCTCTACTCTAGGAATTACTTTTAAAATAGTGATATTATTAATTATATATTCATCATTCAAAGGCTGAAAAATGCATTTCTGGATACACTGGTATATAGTTACATTATCACCAGAATAAAGAATACATTTCATTCTATTACATTATACAAACCAACTCAACTCCAAGGTTTTGTTCACTATGCTGAATTTTTAATGATGGTGCAAAGCTGTGTTTTTACTCAGGTTGGGCGAAGGTCCATGGGCATATTAATCTATTCATAAGTGGAAGTATCCCTCCCCCTTTATTCTAATAGCTGTAAAGTCACACCTATTATACTCATTGTATTCATGGGCAAATATGTCAGTTGGTCCTAAATGAATTACCTAAAGCACATCTGACAAACCAGGCATTACTGTATACTTAAAAAGTAAGTATAGGAACCAATGCCAGGACTACAATGAGACATGAATAAGGTGATAGGCTGCTAACTTCCTCTACTTAGGACATTTTTCCTTTCACAATTTCTCCTTTTACATCTTCTTTATATTTTACACCTTTCTTTTACATCTTCAATACCAGGATACAATGACCCCATTAAGTTCTGAAAACATGCTAATCAGGCAGATTTCATAGCTAGAGGCAAACTTCTAAGTCTGTTTCTCCAATACCCATATGATTAAAATAGCATAGACATTTTATGGCTCAGGACAATTGGATGATACAGTGTAAATATTCAAAATAATAAATGTGGTAGTCTGAAGCATGATCACCATCATCTTTCACCAACCTGGTGATTTCACACTGCAACAATATGAGCCCTGGAAAAGCAGTTTAATTTTCTGCTCCTAAGAGAAAATATCTGGGTGGGTGGTCCAGAAATACCACTTCATTAATTAATTTAGATAGATGCTTTTTATTTCAGTATCCAAGGTGTTTAATATACACATTGGAATAGATGACTATTTGCTTTATCTGCTGAATGACTCATGTAATGATAACCATGTGTGTTTCCTTTCTGTACACCAACACAGTTATCAGCTGGATGACCCAGTATTGACATCTTATCCTAATAACTAATACCACTTACTAGTTGGATGGATGACCCAGTATTGACATCTTATCCTGGTAACTAATACCACTTACTAGTTGGAGACATCTCTTTTGAAATTTAAATCCTCACTCAAATTTAATCAACCGTTGAGCAAAAGCCAAATTTAACTCATGAAAACTAATCAAAATCCCTGTGGCATTCCTTCTTTTGATATACCACCTCTGGTATTAACCAGTACTCTGGTCACCGACCGCAATCATAGGTCTGGCCGTTGGAATTAACACAAACCTCAAAAGAAAAAAGAAAAATCAATTCCATTTATAGGAATGGAAGTTGGGGAGTTAAGATGAGGCAGTGACTAGTTCTGGTCCAACAGTTTAACAGAAGAGTTAGCATTTCCAGAATTAAAAAGTATAGATTAATGAATCCAGTATTAGCTGCTGTTTCTAAAAGCTAAATGTATAACAGCTTATGTAGGTAGTTATGCACATATTAATTTTAAAGAGAACTTTTAATTGCAATATAACATACATATAGAAAAATACATAAACCACAACTATAAATCCTAAAGAAATTCAACAAAAATGCACCCATGTAATTAGCACTTAGGTCAAGAAATTAAGCATTATCATCACTCCAGAAACTGTGCATCCTTTCAAGGTTACCAATTCCTGAACAGTAAGGATAATCCTGATTTCCAAGCTGTGATTTCTAAGATAGTTGGTCTTGTGCATGTTGTATTTTCTAATTCAAGGGTATTTGGTGGGGACTCCATTTTATCTGATGTTGATAAGTATTAACTAATTTAAGCTCAACTAGTATAATTAGTGGAGGGATTGATAGATATCTTGATGTTTCAGAAAACCAGAGTTAGAAAAGTATTTTAAACAAAACTTATTATTCCATTGATGTATAATATATATTAAAACACATTTTGGGGAGCATAAGTGGAAATGTGAAAATCTGATCTTTCTTCCAACTGATGTCCTAGATATTAGTACTGTATGTCTTGAATTGATTACAAATTAGTGCTATAAAGTCAGACATGACTTCAACTATTGACTTTGTCACTTGCTAGGTATTTGATCTTAAGCAGATAAACTTCCTTAATCTTTACTTTCTTCTTTTGTAATAGAGATTATAACAGAATATAATTAATAATGCTTATAGAATTTAAAGGAGGTAATGTCAAAAATAGTTATCTTGATCCTGGGATACAGGAAGTTCCCAATAAATTATAATTATAATCCATACCCTTTGATTGGAGTATGTCATTTCAAGGAAGCTATCCTAATGATAAAATATAAAATACAGGAAAGCTTTATTCACAAAATCATCACTGTAATGATATTTATAGAAAAATAGATATAGTAGACAAGTTTATTCAAGATTAAAAATAAAATGGACTGGAAAACACACCCTAAATTTGCAAAACATCATATCAAAATATTGCAAGATAAAAAAGATTTGAATAGAATTTTGTTCCTTCCTATAATATTACAACATTGAGCAAATATTGAAAGATACATCTTTTCTGATTAACACTGACAGTCCTGGCCTTTTAACTGTTCACTACTTTTAAATAGTATTTTGAAATAAATAAAAGTCACTTTTATTTTTAAATGACTGGGATCATCGGTCTTGTGATGAAAAACCATATGCAACTTGAATGAAACTTGGACAGTCTCTTCAACAAATGGTGTTGGGAAAATCAGACAGGAAAATGCAAAAGAATGAAACTGGACTATTTTTATAAATCATACACACAAAAAAACCTCAAAATGGGTGAAAAACTTAAATGTGAAACAAGAAAACATTAAAATCCTAGAGGAGGAGGGACGCCTGGGTGGCTCAGTTGGTTAAGCGGCTGCCTTCGGCTCAGGTCATGATCCCAGCGTCCTAGGATGGAGTCCCATATCGGGCTCCTTGATCGGCGGGCAGCCTGCTTCTCCCCCTGCCTCTGCCTGCCACTCTGTCTGCCTGTGCTCACTCATTCTCCCTCTCTCTCTCTGACAAATAAATAAATAAAATCTTTAAAAAAAATCCTAGAGGAGAACAAAGGCAAAAACCTCTTTGACATTGTCTATCTTCTTACTAGATTGGCAACTTCTTACGTCTCCTGAGGCAAGGGAAACAAAAGCAAAAATAAATAAACTGTTGGGCCTACATCAAAATAAAAAACTTTGCGTTGGTGGCATAGTGGTTAGCACAGCTGCCTTCCAAAATAAAAAAACTTCTACACAGCAAAGGAAACCACCAACAAAACTAAAAGGTAACTTAGGGAATGAGAGAAGATATTTGCATATGACATATGTGATAAAGGGTTAGTAAACAAAATACCTAAAGAACTTACCAAACTCAACACCCAAAACACAAATAATCCAGTTAAAAATTGGGCAGAAAACATGAATAGACATTTTTTTCAAAGAAGACATATAGATGGCCAACAGACACATGAAAAGATGTTCAACGTCACTCATCATCAGGGAAATACAGATCAAAAGTACAAGACATCATCTTATGCCAGTCAGAATAACACAGGAAACAACAGATTTTGGTAAGGATGCGGAAAAAGGGGAACCTCTTACACTGTTGGTGGGAATGCAAATTGGTGTAGCCACTCTAGAAAACAGCATGGAGGTTCCTCAAAAATTAAAAATAGAGCTACTCTATGACTCAGAAATTGCATTACTAGATATTTACCCAAAGGATAAAAAATACTAATTCAAAGGGATATGTGCACCCTGATGTTTTTAGCAGCATTTCTACAATAAATTATGGAAGGAGCCCAAGTGTCCAACAACTAATGGACTATTGGAATATTACTCTGCCATAAAAAAGAAAGAAATCTTGCCATTTGCAAAGATATGGATGGAGCTAGTGACTGGAATATTACTCAGCCATAAAAAAGAACAAAATCTTGCCATTTGCGAAGATATGGATGGAGCTGGTGACTGGAATATTGCTCAGCCATAAAAAAGAACAAAATCTTGCCATTTGCAAAGATATGGATGGAGCTAGTGAATGGAATATTACTCAGCCATAAATAATGGAATACTTCTTAGCCATAAAAAAGAATGAAATCTTTCTGTTTACAAAGATATGGATGGAGCTAGTGAGTATTATGCTAAATGAAATACATCAGAAAAAGACAAATACCATATGATTTCATTCATATGTGGAATTTAAGAAACAAAACAAATGAGCCAAAGGGAAAGAAAAAAGAGAGAAAGGCAAACCAAGAAACAGACCCTTTACTCTAGAGAACAAACCGATGGTTACCAGAGGGGAGGGGAGGATGGTTAAAAGAGGTGATGGGGACTAAGCCCTTGCTGTGGTGAGCACCACATAATGTATGGAAGTGATGAATCACTAAATTCTGTATTTGAAACTAATATTACACTGAATGTTAACTAGCTGGAACTTAAATAAAAACTTGGAAAGTTTAAAAAAAATGTTAATCTCATCCTGCTCTTGGTAACCTTAGGTATTGAGTGTCGACTCAATGCTATATCCATCTCACAAATATGAACAAGAGGTTCAGAAAAATATATGTAGCATAACAATAGCTTTATTCTATTTTAATTATGTATTTCAGTTACTCTTTGACATATTCAATTCAAATAAATGGGTGATTCTATTAAAAAAAAATCATATGGTCCAGGAAACAAGAAAGGGGTAGAAGATTCTAGTTGTGATAAAGAGGTGAATAAGACTTTTCAATTTTTTACTTTTCAAAAAACAATGGTCAGAGCACTATTTATTGTAACCAAGATGCTTGCATTTAATTTTAGAGATGCTGATATTGATTTCTGAGTTCATGCTCCTTTTTACAAAACAACAGAACACAAACTCCATTTGGTTCATTTTTTTTTAACTTGTGTGAAGGATTTTTAATTTTTTAAGATTTTCCTTTATAACCCTTCACACCATTTCCTCTCCTTTATAACAATGACAAAACTGTTGTCTAACAAAAAGTTGTTTATCAATAAATTTTGAGAACTGTACTGAATTATTCCTGGGATGTCCATTTTGGTCAAGCACAAAATTCAAAGGTTCATAATTAAAATAGGACCAAACTATGATTTTTGTTTTTATCAGTGCGTCATTCATTCTTCCAGCAAACACTGAATGATCATCGTATAATCCAAGGCCCTGGGCTAGAGCTAAGAAAATCGACATTCTGTCTTGGCTAGTTGAGCTTTGGGCAGTTTTTATATAGAATACATGAAGTCACTACTTAGTGACTTAATGAGGCAGAGCCTAAATTACTGCCTAGATGTAAAGCCCTGTCTTCACAGTTGACTAGAAGGCCATTAGGAGGTCAATCCAGCTATTTTGTTTGTATTAATGAACAGCTTAGATACAATTCATTGTTTAGCCACTGCATGTTATGACAAAAATAAAATTTAAAAATCTCAAAGGTTGACTCCAAGTTATGTCTTAGCTTTTCAGGGAAATACTTTACCTCATGTCAGTCTTGGTGCCTTGCTACCACTTATGCCGTATACAAAGCATCATTTACTTTTCTCTTACTCCAAAATCCTTGGAACAAAAATAAAATGTATTTGTAGGAAGTGTATTTCTGTGAATTTTTAAGATAGTATTTATAGTTAACACTTTCACTAAAGCTTTCTCTATGTCAATAACAACAACGTCCAGAGAATATAATACCAGACCATCTTTTCAAACAAAAGAGAAAAGAATGTTCAGTGTTGGTTTGATAAATACATTAATATACTTCAAAGACTTCTGTTTCATGTTGATCAGATGAATTATAACTAAGAGTCATGTCTAGATAACCTCCATTCTTTAACAATACAGTGATAGAATTTTCTAAAAATGCCACATTAGTAGATGATTTAAGAGAGAATAGGTAACATGATTATAATGATATAGAGGAATTTATGCTTGGGAAAATAAGCTAATTATGCTGACTATATAAATTCTTAGTCTTTTTCCCCCAAAACTGGTATTCTGTGTATTTAATCATTCAAAGCAATATATAGGTAATAAAATAAATATATTCAATATTAAAAGCATGTAAAAATTTGATTACAAAAATCAAATGATCAAACTATCCTGTTAAAGACCTAGAATGCTAAAGATGGAGAAGACATACCTGTCAAGAGTCATAGTCAATCCTTACATAATTTGAGAGAAGTAGTAATAAGGTTGTAGGTCAAAATTTTCAAGATTCTACAGTAATTATAAATATTAGAATGATGTTTTTCCTTTTAATGATTTTATTAGTATGGTCACAAAACTGACATCTATAGTACACTGATAACATAGCTGAATACAAATATTTGAAATAAGTAACTTATATAAATGCAGCAGGTTTTAAAATGTCAACTCTACATGACCATGCATTTTCCATGCTTCGCATCTGTACCCTCAAGTTGCACGATTCAATGTATCTTTGTCCTGTGTCTCTGTGTACCCATCAGGTAGGTGGGATCAGGAGCTGTTGAGCCATTTTGCCCACCCAGATTTTCAAGAACAACAGTGGTGAACTCAGGCATTCCATGGAGCATGGTGGCAACATTGGGTTTTGCTTGGTTTGGGTAAAAATGCAACTACCCACAACTGCTTGCGTGAGCCACCTGATTTCCTGGGGCTTGGGATAAGCACAAAGGGTATTTTGCTATCCCTGCATTAGGTCAGCAGACATGTTCTATACCTGTGTTTCTGCTCCAGAGGAAGAGTCTAGAACTGAGATGCTGTTGATGATACAGCTGGAAACAAGGTGAGATTCATAGTAACATTTTTCGTGAAAGTTATTAATAGCTGTCAATTAATCCAGGGGTTGTAATCATTCTTAACATATATCATTCAGGAATTTATATCATATGTTTTAATGTTTATAAATGTAGATATTCCAAAGTCAGTCAAGCTTATGTAGAAACCTAAGAACTGTTAACAGTGTTATCTCTAAAGGGTGGCATGTACTGGGGAAGGATGAAGAAAGGAGATAACATTTACAGAGAGTACTCAACATCCTGTTTCACATGGGTAATTTCTTATTTTAAAACACAAGGTTGAATAGTCAGAAAGACTCTGAGTAAAAGACATGCCAATCGTTGAACCTTTTGGAGTTAGGTATCTTTTCTTTTCCATTTTTAATTGTCATTCCCTGATCTTATTTTTCAGTTTGGCACATAAACTTGTCTTGCCGCTTTCTGTGGAGACCACAGTCTGATTGTGGATATCCCCTTCTGTCCGTGGATGTCACCGCAGGTGTAATCTAGTCATGAGGACAGAATGTTTACAACGGTTTCTGTTTCATCTCTGATCATCTCTAACTGGTGTATACAACACAATTTCTTTTTCATTAAAACCATGAATTATACATGATAGTGATTAGTATGAGATGATAATCACATACACACTTACGTTCAATGCATGGCTTATGAGCAAGTCCTGGGCAGAAAAACGCGGATGATGGGCAGAAATCACGGTCAGATGATGCAAGCTAAAGAACCGGATGCTGAAAAGACCATATTTTTTGACAACTATTCATCTCTTGGCTGGATAATAGCAAAATGCATCACTTTCCAAGTCATTCAGTATTTGCAGTAGGTAGAGGAAAAGAGATGGGCTTGTGTCCCTAAGTTTGGTAACAGCCACATTTGAAAGCTGACCTCTCAACTGAATGTCTTTAGAATGAAAACCAAAAGGAAGTATGGGCCTTTGCAAAGGTGTGCTTTACTGGGACCAGTGAGGAGGGATGGATTTGCCTACAAAGAATTAGTAGTATTGATTAAAGAAAGGGCACAGTGCATAGCACTGAATATTCAGCAGCAGACTAAGAGAGTAAAAGGACAGGTTCTGGAACAAGTCTGTCATTAACCAGCCATGTGGTGTTGAGCTACCTCAAGCCTCAGTTACCCCATCTGTAGTAGGAGGGGCTTGGTCGCTATGGTCTGTAATGACCTCCCACTTCTAAGCTCTTCATTACGAACATCTGTGGCATACATGTGAATCCTGCTTACTGACTGGTGCTCACGCTTGGGTTACGAACTCCTCCAATATCAGAACAAGATCAAAATCCTCATTTTCTGATCTTCTTTGTGCTCAATTCGGCACCTGTTTCCAGTATTTTACTAACTACACTCCCACTCTGGCTCTTCTGCTTTGTGTCTACTGAAAGAGTAATTCACCCTAAGGAACTGCTTGACAATTATGCCACCCTTCTCGGTGTGCACTGATTTTTCCAATGATCAGGTGGAAAGGCAGTGCATGACACCCAGAACTGAGGGGTCAGTGCAAGGAATTCAGGCATCAGAGGCAGATGGTGTGGAGATGTTTTTGTGCGGGACCTTTCAGATGGTTAATCCACCACCATGAATCCATTTGCCCTTGTTTCTTCTACCTTCTACCTTCTACCTCCTTTCTCAGAGGCTGAATCATTCCTCCACTGGCTTAGCAGTGACCAATATTTATATAGTAACAATAATTTTATAGATATAATAGTGGGGGAATGGAGAAAAGCAGAGGTTGTATGGGACTTGGAAGCTTCACCTACTATATAAAAGTCAGTAGGTAAAGTTTAAATTTGGCAAATGTACAACAGCAGCATCCCTTAATTAATTAAACAGAGATTTCTTAAATACCTAGCATATACCCGGCATTATACAGTCACTGGTATTACAAGTGAATATACAGACAAAGATTCTTGCCTTTGTGAAACTTACACATGGGTATGGGGAAAAGATTACTCAAGAGAAATAAAGAAAATACATGGTGTATTAGGTAGTGATAAGTGTAGGAAATAGTGATGTGAAGCATTGCCTCAGTAAGGGCTATTTTAGCTAGTGGCAAATTTAGATAGTAAATTTGGGGTGATAACCTCAAGGAGGTAGTGCGTCTTTCACTTAGTATCAGAAGAGCATCCTAGGCACGGGGGAAGGTAGCACAAAGGTTGGAAGGTGGGAGCATCCTGGTTTGTTCAGGAAAGCAGCCCACCTGGTATGTTTGATAAACACCATACCTCGTATGTTTGAGGAACAGCAAGGAAGCCACTAAACTGTAGAAAAATGAGTGAAAGGGAGAAATAGGTAATGAGGTCAGAGAATTGAGGGTTCCTGTGTGATTTAAGAATATTAAGATAAATATCAGAAGAAGCCACACACACACACACACACACACAAATAATCATATGTAGCCATCAAAAAGTACTAGAATTTATATGTGCAAAACCTAATGTGGAGTCAGGAACTTGAGAAAGGAAAGTCCCTGGGAGTAGTCCACATTTCATTTATGATATAGGGCAACAAAAAAAAAGCATTCTATGCCAAGAAAGAGTCTGGGATTTAAAAAATACATAATATCCATCTACTAATGAGAATAGGTATTTGGCTCAAAAATCTTGAAATAAATCTATATTGGTGCCAAATTCAATGACTAACCAATGAAAGGAAAAACTAATACTTGCAAACTGGAAAGCCCAGTTTCTATGTATAAATAAATACAGAACGCCTTCTAGTTGACATCTGCAAATAAAATTAAAACTCCCGTTATCCGTATTTTGTTCTCTTCCCCTTTGAGGTATATGGAAGAATTACTTTTCTCAGCCATCTTTGTGGGTGGGGTAAAAGCTATAATTAGTTCTAGACAATGGTTCATAGGCAGAAGTGAAATGTATCGTGTGCAGACTCTAGTGTTGAATTGTCTTGTATGTTACTCTTCCCCTGCTACACTGACTGGAGAAACATATCAAGATGGAGCCTCTCATCTTGTGTTATTAAGTGTCAATGATAAACTGAATTCCTCTGATGCCCATGTTAGACATATATATGTAAACCTTTATTCTTTTAATCTGCTAAAATTTGGGGGTTAGTAATCAATGCAGCAGACCCTGGTCTGTTCTGACTGATCCAGCAAACCAAACTGTGTGGGGTCCTATGAATTTTACATTGTCAATGTGAATGCTTTTAGAAAAAGTGATAGAAGATTTTTATCCTTTAGAAAACATTCTGCTATAATTCTGACTGACTGAGAGTAGCAACTGTTAGTACATATGTAGGCGCCTAATAGTAGAACCAAATCACATTGATGTTATTACCAAATTAGTAATTCAATGTGAAATATTTCCTTATTTACTATTGGTAGGATTATAATATTATTTTCCTTTCTTCCTGATGTTTAACAGTATTGGCTTTTGTAAATAAATAATTAAAATGGATTCTTTAGATGAAACTGTCAAACATAGAGTTGCTGGCCTCTAGAGAGCAGAATGCTAAGAATGATCTCAGAAGTAACACTTAAATACAGAAGAAATAAAAATTGAAGAAAGTAATGCAGATACCCTAGATAACTCATCATTACTAAAGCTCATAAAGTAGAAAACCCTATAGAATTAATCATTTTCAAATTTATTTTTTAGAGTTTCACTGAAGTCTTATTTTTAAGACTGTTGAATTTACTAATCTGTTTGCCTTTCAAAACAAAGAAACGGAGTGCTCTACTAACTTGAGGATGACATTCCACATATTTCAAAGGTTTTGAATTTAAGCAAGACTGTTTATTGAAAAATAAATATTCTTTTCATTTGGGCTGAAACATGAAATAATTATCTGTAAAACCAATGAAGTCCAAGAGAATTGACTCAGGATGAAGCTTCTCTTATTTAATGCTGCCCATATTTTAAGACTTGTAGATGGATATTTTCCAACAGTCCATTAGTATCCTAGAGAAGAAGTGCAAACGGATTTTATGATTTAGGACTGTGTTTCAGGAATTGACCATTTAATGGAGAAAAGAAGTGTTGAAGATTACTAAATGAACGATGTCCTCCAGATTACTGAATGTTTAAAGTTTTCATTTAGAGGTAGACTCTGGCACTCACGAGAAGGCATTACTTTTTCTGATTGAGTACTAATTAAATTGTATAAATTTATTCAAATGGAAATATAAGCTAGAAAACTCTGATTATTTAAGCTCCCTCTTTTACATACCAAAGAACTAACATCCATCCACTGGTGCATTCATTCATTCATTCATTTACTGATTTATTCATTTAGAGGCAAGTATAGTGCCTCTATAGGCCAGAGTTAGTGGTAAATGAAAAAATGACATACCAGGTACAAGAGATACAGAAATTAAAAATGCAGTTCCTGCCTTAAATGAACTCACTCTTTGGGGAGCTTATCAAACAGCAAATGCCAAAATGGATGAGAGCAGGGACTGTGCAGTCATATGGACATAAATGGATTCAAATCCCTCTCTGATTTGTCAATTACTAGTTATGTGACTTTTGGGAAATGTTTGCTTGTCAATGAAATGAATATTACATTAGAGTCTGTTGTTTTGGATTAAATTAGATAATGTATAATAATAATAAACATTGGGGTACAGAGAAGAATGTTCATAGCAGCAATGGCCACGGTCGCCAAACTGTGGAAAGAACCAAGATGCCCTTCAACGGACAAATGGATAAGGAAGATGTGGTCCATATACACTATGGCGTATGATGCCTCCATCAGAAAGGATGAATACCCGACTTTTGTAGCAACATGGACGGGACTGGAAGAGATTATGCTGAGTGAAATAAGTCACGCAGAGAGAGTCAATTATCATATGGTTTCACTTATTTGTGGAGCATAACAAATAACACGGAGGACATGGGGAGATGGAGAGGAGAAGGGAGTTGAGGGAAATTGGAGGGGGAGATGAACCATGAGAGACTATGGACTCTGGAAAACAACCTGAGGGTTTTGAAGGGGCGGGGGGTGGGAGGTTGGGGGAGCCAGGTGGTGGGTATTGGGGAGGGCACGCATTGCATGGAGCACTAGGTGTGGTGCAAAAACAATGAATTCTGTTACGCTGAAAAGAAATAAAAAATATATATATGTAATAAAAAAAGAAAATAATAATAATATATGTGCATGTATACGTATCAGAAAAATCACATACTTGACTTTGGTAATGATAATGAATATGGCAATATGCTATTCTTTTTTTTTGGCAATATACTATTCTTAATGTGAGAGCTGTTACAAAAGCAGAGATGGTAAGGGGTACCTTATTCAGTCTGAAGCTGTGGGAATGGGATTGGCAAGGCGCACACAGAAATTCACAGTTGGGTCAAAGCCTGAGACCCAAGGAGAACTGAGAGACTGGGCTGTGATCAGAAATCAGAGGGTATGATGTGTGCAAAGGTGCAGAGAAGGGAATCTGTGGGATATTTAATGAACCACAAGTGTTTAATATAGAGGGTGTTCTTATGAAATTAATAGGAGAAGAGGCTGGAGAAATGGGAAGTGATTTGAATTTCATTCTGAGTGATTTATCATTTAGCCTAAAGAGGGTAGCCATCCAAGCAACAAGAAATAATCAGACATGTAATCTTTGCTTCATACTACTAGCAGCATCAAGCCCTCTTAGTGGTTTGGAGGTGCTGAAATGAATTAGAACACAATTTACACTTCAGTATCGGAGAATTACATTTCAATGTCAACATACACATGGAGCCTTTATATAACTTTATATAAGTATGTGTGCAATTAGGGATACACTTTTCACTTTAGGAAAATAATAGGAGAGTTCATAATACAAATAAAATATACAAATATAATGTATTCAGCATGTGCTTACTGAGGATTAATATGAGACAGGTACTATGCTAGCGTCTTCAGCGATGAACACCAAAGCCTATTTCCTTCTTACTTTTTAAAAAGATTTTATTTATTTACTTATTTATTTGAGAGAAAGACTGAGAGACAGAGTAAGCTCAAGTGATCAGGGATAGGGGCAGAGTGGAAGAGAAAGAGAGAATCCTCAGGCAGACTCTCCACTGGCATGGGCCCAGTCTCATGACCCTAATATCATGACCTGAGCTGAAATCGAGAGTGAACTCTTAACCAAGAGACCCACCCAATCACCCCTAAAGCCTGTTTCTTTTTTTTTTTTTTTAGAAAGAAGCTTACAGTGTGAGTGGGTGAAATAAAGTAATAAACATTTCATGTTACCGGTGATCTAACAGAAGTTTATGAAGCGCATTAGTGGCATGGGGAAATGAGTGACTAAAATCTCTTGGGCAAGACCAAGGTCAGAAGGACTAAAAAGGAGGCTACTGCAGAGGCTGAAGTTAGATTATGACGGCTTGAACCCTAACGATGGCACTGTTGATGGACACAGGGGAAGACCTCAGCTGTACTGGTAACTCACTGCATAGGAGAGCATAAGGAGGACCCCAGGATTCATTGTAGGACCCTAATGTAAGCAACTGGAAATCAGGATTCAAAAGCAGAAGAGCTAACCAGATTTCATGAGTGATCGGAGTTCAAGCAGAAGAGCTAACCAGAAGAAGCACAGAATTGGAATAGTTTAGAAGTCACTTTGTGTCATATCCACCACTGACCCCTCCTTTCTCGCCATTCCACCTTATCCTACCTAGCCTTCACTTTGGAAGACCTACTTGTTTGTGTGGTTTTAAGCCCATACTTCCATAAGGGATAATACGTGCTTCAAATCTTTGCTCCTTAACTTCTCTGTGGGATCTATAAAATATTTCCTTATTAATGAGATTCCATACTTGAGTAGAACCAAAATATCAGATTGACCTGTGGAAGTGGTGTCCCATACACAGAAGACAACTATAAAGGCATCAAAATACTGTGGGAGTTGGAGGCACAGTGTGAGAGATCTGAGGTTTCTCTCCCGCAGAGTGCCCTCAGCTGGACATCCTGCACTGCGGATTTCAATGGATTTGTCTGCCATCAGTTACCTCTGTGGCTGCTGGAAGTCACTTTTAGCTGGTAATTTCTTTTTTGTGTGGAAAGTTCATCCCACTTGAAGACAAATGGGCAGTGACATTTCTTCCCAATTGGAAGAGTATGAGCTCAGTGTGAACAGCTGTTGGAATAATTGTGGGTGAAAATTTAGCTTTATAGGAAACAGCCTTGATGAACACACATGGTCACACTGCCTTCAGACTAGACGCCCATCTGTTCTGCTGGCTGAGCACCCCCTCACTTGTTGGTCAGGATTTAGGACATATAAAGCCTCAGTCAGCAAGTTCTGGGTCCTCTCCTGCCACGGCACTGCCCCCCAGATGTTAGATGCTCCTTTACCACAGGTAAGCTGCAAATGTTTGTATCATATTTCAAAACCTCTTCTTACTGGCGTATCAAAAAATATATAAAAAATATATAAATAAAAATTTTACAGAAGGCGTTTAGTATAGAAAGGCAGAATATATTCAATCTGTTACTGACTTTTGTTTTACTGTTTATTCTATTCCCTCCAAGAATGAGAGAGGGTCAGCATAGCATGCCATGATCACTTACATCAATCACTGAATGTTGATGCTTATTTGGTTTTCATAATGAGTAATTTCCTGACAGGTTCTCCCTTTTCACAGAGAAAATCAAATAAAATCCGGTATAGAAATATGGAAACAATTTTCCTGATCTTAATTTATTTTTTTATTTTCTTATTTTTCACTTTTTATTTCCTTGTTCCTTTATTTCTATTTCTTCTTTTTCAGCCTCCTTGATCCTCTCCTTTAGTTTTTTCATAAACTTAAGATTCCAGTTTACTTTCCCCATCCACTGTACTGGATTCAAGCATGTGTTGTAGGTCCCTGATCTTTTTCGGTTTCCCATGAAGCCTGAAATCCCTCCACATTGTGTATTCCTCTAAAGATTTCCTTCTTTCTTAATTGAGCTTCCAGTTTGCCTTGTCACTGATCCCTGTTCGTCTTCCAGAAGTTTGAATTCTTGATGTTCTCAGCCCTTTTGCAAGCAGTCTCCTTTTAACTGATCACTTTCTACTAACTCAGAGAGAAACAACGGTATATTCTCTTAAATTTCTTTTTTTCTATTCTTCTGATTAACTGTGTTCCTTCTGACACTCAGCTCATGGATAAAGCACAAAGGGAACTTAATTCTAAGTAAGTCAATTTCTCTGCAGAAACACATTAATGTGCTCTCCACACGTCCGTTTGCCTGAGAGGTTGCTCCATGTAAATCTCTGTCATTTGGGGACTATGAGCATCACAGCAGCCTCAGGCCAGAAATGCCAGATTTCAGAGATTTAAAACACGTAAGATGAAGTGTGAGCACAGGTGAGCTTATATTCATTACTGTTCTTTTCCCTTTCTTCCTGGCTATGTGTCTGCTTTCCCTTCCAGCCCACATCAGGATGGAAAAATCAAGAGACAGGCACTTTTGGATGTAAAAATGGAATGTAAATATATAAATGTAAATATGGAACAACAATTATCACCTCCCTGCCTTGCCCAAACAGCAAATCATCCTGGCTTCACAGAAACTTGTGTAGATCATGTGAGTGTGTTTGTGGTTGTCACTACTTTTCAATTAAAGAAGTAGGTAGCAAACACTTAATATATTATATTCATTGCTTCAATAAGTGTTTAACAAGTGGACAAATTTGTGAAAGGCAATGTTCAAGCCACTAGGAAAGGGTGAGCAAAACTTTAGAAATGATGTGTCAGAAAATGCATTTAAAGTTATATTCTGTTTAACCAACGTATTAAGTTTAACAAATCCCCAACTGCCAAATATTGAAAATGTTATTATATTTAGAAATACTTAAGCCTACTAAGAATAAAAATACTTAATTTTTAGAATTAATTATTTTAAAAATTGAGGTATAATTGACATAACGATTGCATAAGTTTAAGTCGTATGATGTACTGAAATCATACATTTATAGATGGCAATAGAATTACCACTGTACCTTTAGCTAGTATCTCTATCATATCACATATTTATTATTTCTTTTTTTTTGTGGTGAGGAAATTTAAGATCTAGTCTCCTAACAAGTTTGAAATCTACAGTATTATTGACTGTAATCACTGTTGTGCATTTGCTCTCAGAACTTATTTGTCTTCCAACTTCAAGTTTGTATCCTTAGACAATATCTCCCCAGTTCCCCCAGGTCCCCAAACCCCCAGTACCACTGTTCTACTTTCTGTTTCTACAAGCTCAGCTTTTTTAGTCTCCACAAGTAAATGACACATTACTGTATTTATCTTTCACTATCTGGCTTCTTAATGAGAATTGCCATCATGATCCATCCATACTGTTGCAAACAGCAGGATTTCCTTCTATTTTTATGGATAAATAATATTCCATTATACACACACACACACACACACACACACACACATACATACACACCGAAACTTCTTTATCCATTTATTAATCTGACACATAGGTTCTTTCCATATCTTGGTTAATGTGAATAATGCTGCAATAAATTCAGGGATATAATATCACCATATAAACTTGATTTCATTTTCTTTGGATATATGCCAAGAAGTAGGATGGCTGGGTCGTACTGTAGTTGTATTAAAATGTCTTAATATTTTTGAGAGCTAACTATTGGTGCTAGGCTCAGAATAATACAATGAGATGGGTTGCTATTTTAAATATCATTTTGAAGGAAACTGGAGCTCAGGAAACTGAAGTGGCTTGCCCATGGCTAGTAAGAGATTGGGAAAGCAGTCTTGACATAGCCATGTAATTTCTAAACTTTTGTTTTGGTAATGTAAAGGGATTTTCTCTTTATCTAATTTTGGTCATTCTAGGTACAGAAAAATCTTAGTCTGTGCTAATGTAAGTATTAAAATTCAACTTAAATCATTGCCATTATAATGTGGAACGGTCCCTTGATTATGTTCTACAAAATGCTGACTGCCTTTTAATACTTCATTTGGGAATTGCTTCACACATCTTTCTTCTCATTGCAAATGCTCTTTTGGCAAAAACATAGCTACAACCTCTCTCTCCCATCAGCATCCTGTCTGTTGTAACAAACTCAAGAGCATTTTAAATCTATTTTAGTGAGAAGAATTTCCTTAAGAAGACCTGAACTGAGAGCTAGTTCAGATAGAAAGCTGAACCCTATGACAATTCTTATAAAATTGCATTAAGTTCTGTAGTCCAAGATACTCTATCTTTTTTGCAGAATCTGCTGATCTAAGTTTCTTCCTCTCCATTCCCATCCCCGTATCTAGCCTAAAGAATGAACAGCTTTGTCTTGCTTGGAAGCAATCAGAGCCATCTATTGACAATATGAAAGCCTGCTTAAAATCCCCCAAATTTCTGCATTATGACAGGATTAAGTAGGTTAAACACTCAAGTTTGACATTATATATTATTATTTTGCCATTTGGCATTATTTTAGCTTATTTTATTGACAATAAGCATACCAACTAGACCAAAAAGTAAACAATTTAGATAGCATTACTATTTTGGGCACATTATACCAGATATTGCATCCTTTGTGAAACTTACAGGAGAGAACTTTACAGTAGTGATCCCATTTGCGAGCATCATTTAATTTGATTTTAAATTAGTGTAAGTGATTTATATATTTTTTTTGATGTTGTAGTCTATTCCTTTGGTCATTATCACATATACCCAAATACAAGTAAATGACACAGAGAGAGAACTGTATTGATGGCAGTGGATTTTGTTTGGAATCACAGAATATGTTAGGAGGACCATGCTGGAGGGTATATAATACAGAGTAAGTTGATTAACAAGTCCCAATGTGGATAATAATGTTTCATTGATTCTTTGCTCATAACAAAGTCATACAGTTTTTACATCAACTATTTTGCAGAACAAGGTAAAACACAAGTATGTAGTCATTAAATTATGTCAATTTATATAAAAAGCCCAAACTTCCATATTTTTTGAAGTTAACATCAGGCAGAGAACCCAGGTCCACATAATTCTCCAGAATGGCAATGGTACCACCTGATCTGAAATGCAGAGCATGACTCTGTATATGTTACCCTCAAACTTAATACAAAACAATATCCTTTTGCCTATGTTATGAAGATCTCCAAAGAATTATTATATGCAATCAAAAACATGATACACAAATCTTCTTTAATGTAATTACATGCATATGTATGTATAATATATGTATGTGTAATATAAAATAATATGTATGCATATATATGTGTGATAGATGTGAAATGATGTTATATTCATATTTGTCTTAATGTTGCTGTGAATTTATGCTCTTTGGTAAACTGTAAAAGTTATAGTTATAAAAGCTATTTTCATAATATTTATACTTCTGTGTAAAATTTAGTAGATGATCTCTGCATTAATCTAATGATTTAAATTATATCCCTGTTGCCTTCAAACAAAGCAAAACTTTCAGAACAGTATTTTTAAAATGTAAGACCTCCATCCATTCAGACTTGAAATATTTTTACAGTACATTCTATGTATCTGATAAGTTAAAAAACAGAAGTATTTGGTGTGCTTTGAGATATACCAAACAAAATGTGGTTATCCCAATTTTCAGGCTAAAAATTGTTAGGTAGGAGCTTGAGGAAGGAACAAAATGAGTTTGAGAGAAGGGGTCACTTTGAGAGTGTGAGACTGTTAAGAACCTTCTGGAAGAGGACAAGACCTGAAGTGTATTGTTGTTACTTAGGTGACAATGGTTGGAGGTTGACAATGTCAAGATGAGCAGTAAAATCATGGCAAGAGGTAATGTTGCTTATTTGGAATATAAAATAATTGATGGCTACCTAAACTACTGCTAGATAAATCCATGTGAAAATATTCTTCCCATGAATTTAAAGTTAGGACAAGGGACTTTTAGGAAAGGAAATGCCAGTGGTTCTTCTGGATAATACAGCTTTCTGTTAGATTTCACTTCATTTAGTTTAGTGGAAGTACAGAATTTAGGGATATGAGGTATGTTCCCACTCTGAATTTCTTCTGAAAACACAGACTTTTGTATCAACATGGACGGGACTGGAGGAGATTATGCTGAGTGAAATAAGTCAAGCAGAGAGAGTCATTTATCATATGGTTTCACTTACTTGTGGAGCATAAGGAATAACACGGAGGACATGGGGAGATGGAGAGGAGAAGGGAGTTGAGGGAAATTGGAGGGGGAGATGAACCATGAGAGACTATGGACTCTGAAAAACAAACTGAGGGTTTTGAAGGGGTGGGGGGTGGGAGGTTGGGGGAGCCAGGTGGTGGGTATTATGGAGGGCACGCATTGCATGGAGCACTGGGTGTGGTGCAAAAACTATGAATTCTGTTACGCTGAAAAGAAATAAAAAAAAATAAAACAAAATAAAATTTTTTAAAAAGACCAAAAAAAAAAAAAAAAAAAAACACAAACTTGTAGATGTGCTTAAAAACAAAGAACAAAGCAAAATGAAACTATGAAGAAGTATGATATCAATGTTCAGTATACACTAAACTAGCTTATTACCTGGGCAGTCAGCAGAACGGTTTTCATCCTTCTTATATTTGTTTTTATATGACTAACACTCAGTTTCTGAGAATATACACACAAACACACACTTATCTGAGGTTTCTAGACAAACTGTATTTTTAAAAAATGTCCTAAACTAATTATTTTCTATAAAAATAAATAGATTGATAAGACTCAAACGTCAAACTGTTTAAAACCTCTCAAGTAAAATTCAACTCTACCTGTCAGGTTTTCTACTTTCAAAAAACTCAAAGCAAAAACATCATTCAGGGGGGCACCTGGGTGGCTCAGTGGGTTAAAGCCTCTGCCTTTGGCTCAGGTCATGATCCCAGGGTCCTGGGATTGAGCCCCACACTGGGCTCTCTGCTTGGCAGGGAGCCTGCTTCCCTTCCTCTCTCTCTGGCTGCCTCTCTGCCTACTTGTGAGCTCTATCTATGAAATAAATGAATAAAATCTTTAAAAAAAAAACATCATTCAGATAAGTATTCTTCTAATAGCTCCATGAGGGAGTAAAATGTTGTATTTAATGTATGCATAAACTCACGAAGCTACAAAGTCAGATAGTAAAATGCTTTGACACATGTACTAATAACTCTAAAGATGGCTTCTCACTCAGCCACTAAACCACTTTTTTTTTTTTTAAGTGTTAACAGTCTCAGCAGAGCTTTGGGATATCCACAGAATTTTGATTGTATTTTATCTTTGATAAAAATTCAACTTGCAAGGGATCCATGAATACCACCTGTATGCTTCTTAACAATTGTTATAATAATAATAACATGTTTCCTCCTATGGGGTATTTAGTTCAGGTTTTGTTTATTTGTTTTACTGTTACGAGCAGGGGAGACTGGTAGAGGTCAATATCCCTAGCAAACCCAGAGAACAGATGCACATTGCAAGCCAAGCTTGGTCTGCTAAATCAAGTATGCAGTAAAAAGCTGGGAACTAGCCTGCAAAAGAGTCCAATTAAATTATGAATACTGTCTCTTCCGCTGCCTCCATTGTTAGAGTGTGGTGTGGAGAGAAGCGTGTGGGCTTTAGGAAATCCTGAGCTTAAAAGTGGGCAAATCAGCCTTGATAAGCCTCAATGTTTTCAACTGTTAAATGGGGATATGAATAACTTGTTCATGGCTGTTTTCAATGAATTAAATGAGATAGTGGATGTACAATGCTTGGCATTGAAACGTGCCTGAAAACTATCAGTGAACTTTATGACCTTTTTAACCTGAATCAAAATAAAGCAGAGGTTTTTGGTTATATATCCCTGCCCATCTTTGTGATCCTGGAGGCTAAGCATCTTCATAAAATACTAACTACCCCCAAAACTCATGCCATAAAATTTGGATTTATTTTATGTAAGATTCCTTTGTGTAGTCAAGCATGAAAGTGACAAGCGCTTTGATGGCCTTTTCCCGTTTAATTCCTCAGACACAGAAGCCAAAAAAGATCCACAACCATATTATGTTAATGATCACAGTTTCAAAATGCCCTCAAACCATGATAAATAACCTATGACATCCATAACCATTTTCTGACTCATTGTTCATAACCAAAGGACTTCCCTGACATTTATATACTCTGTTAAACCACCCAAATCTCTGTAAAAAAATTTAAAAAGGCATTAGCAGGTAGGTTTTATACTAATCAGATCAAGGCTATTCAAGCTTATGACCCAAAGCATGTTGAAAGAGTCAGTTCTTAGTACAGACTGTCCTTCAATTATGGAGAAACCTGCCTATTACTGTACATTAATTAAGCATAAAATTATGAACTCTCTCTATAGATGTGTCCTGACACTGCAAATGGTGTTAGTTGGAATATTATTTTTATATGCTTTAACAACTTAATACGTTGAAGGGTGGCATAAATGTCTCGACTAGCTTTTTTTTTTTCTGATAGACACTGCTATTTAATTGCATTCAGAGGTTTATGAACTATAATCATGTGACTCTTTAACCTTCTGAGGCTTGCAGCATAAGCCTCCATGGAGAGAAAATGCACCTTAGGGTTTCAGGGAGGATGGAGAGTCTACAGCCTCCATCAAAGCCCTCTGCTAAGGAGAGAGAGCCACCGCATGAGCAGGAATTGCATTCCAATGAGATGGTGGTAGGCTCTTACTTCTCAAAGTTACCTGATCTTTTGAGTTCATTGTTAAAACACAAGGAAGTCCAGGAGGGATAACACCATAATCTGTTAGCAGACCACAACCTGAGTCAGCATTTGAGCACCAGGCCAGTCAGAAAGAGGAGCTGCTAGAAGAATAGGGCATTACTACAGAAAAGTGGGAGTAAGACAAAAATACTCCTCCTGACCTTCTCGAATCTGCTTGTTTGAATTTGTTCCAATTGTACTCCTGTGAGAGAACAGAAAAGGAAATAATTCAGCTTATAGATGACTAGAGGGCTCCCCCACCCAGAGAAACTTAAGTTGAATGAAAACAATGTCAACATTGTGATATTATAAAACCTATAACTAATTTAAAATATATCTCAAATGTTGGAAAGTATTACAGATCATTTACCCATGGAGGTGTTTGTATATTAGCCAACATAAATTTGACTAGAGTCATATCTGGCTGAAGTCCTTGGTAGACATCTCAACCATCTGATAATAATATCCTATCTCTCACAGGAGTGTGTTCTAGAAAAGTGAGGAACATTGCAAACTAAAAACAATGGACTACCTGATAATAGCAAGTTGAAATTAAGGGCTAATGTCAGGTAAGAGAAGATACAAACAAAAATGTTATAGAAGCATAAAACAAATGCCAGAGGAAAAGAAGTGATGCCCAGAGATGTGGTCCGAGACTGTAGGGTAAAGCTGAGATTTTCACGGGGCACATGCTTCCTTGCCCTTAAATAAAGAGACAGTTGCCATGACTGTAAGTCAGTGTAAACACAATTTATAAAATAAAATCTGTATGTTCAATTAGCATCAAGCGCATAGTAGAACTTCAAAGTGGCAAATTAAGTTTACAGTCATTTTGGCATGTTCATATACTGACATCTTGAAAATATCCCTTAATTATGCCTCTAAGTTGCCCAGGGGAAGGAGGAAGCTGAGGAAATGCGGATAAGGCGGTTGAGAAAAACCCACCCCCAAATTAGAAAGCAATGAACTCCAGTGTCTACTAAAGCACCCATTCCCAAACATCAGTATAGGCCTAGCTACCTGCTAACAATCGGCTAGAGAATTTGTCAATTAAAATTTCTTATTTATCCAGTCTAATTAGATATCAAATAATCTGCTTCTTTGCAAAATTCCTCAGGACATTCTGACACACAGAGGAACCGGAACCACTAACCCAGCCTTTCCAGAAGTGACGGGCCAGAGCCAGCGCTAGCTGCAAGGAGGTCTCTGCAGTACTCTGGCTGGTTTTCCACACCTAGCAAGGGACTCTTGTCATTCCTCAACCTGGGCATTGGGATGCAGAAGGGACTGCAAAGCACAGATTCAAAGTCCCCCCAGAATTTGCTCCAGCACTTCCTCATCCATTAAAAACAGCAAAGAACATTTCCATGATCTGGTATCTTCCATTTCCTGGTCCCTGAAGAAGTAGGGAAATCAAGTCCACAGCAGTGTGCTTCTTGTAATCTGCTCATGTATTTGAAGGCTTTCTGCTCCTACTTATAGTTGCATAAAATTCACTGGTTGTGAAAAGAAGGACATAAAAAAGGAAGGGGAGAGATTTCTTTTCAAAGATGCTCCGAGTTTAGTTAAGAGGAGAACGATGATTATGAATAAAAGAAGGTCCTAGAACACTTTGTTATTGGCAGTAAGCTATGATCCCGTATTGATGGTCCTTCTTTTCAGAGCATTGCATGACTGAAGAGACTCAGGTGTAAGACATCCACCCTGCAAGCTGTCTCAACGTTCATAACTCCTAAATTGTGGATTTTATCGACGAAGCATGCATGTACCATTTAAGTCTGTTACCCACCCCGGGATTGTTCAAACTCGATTTTAGTTTTCTTTTAAAGGTTTGAGTTTCATCATATTTAAGAAATGTCTTACATATAGAAACATACTACATGACTAATATCAGTGTGGCCAGGGTAGAAATGTTAAGTAGAAGTTACTAGATTAAGAATAATCGGCAAGAGCATTATTAAAGGAATTGATGTTTAAGACAAGAAAGTGCATCTCATAGGATCCTCAATGGAAAAAGAAGAGGCGAGAAACTAGAAGGAGTGAGAAATTATGTGGTCAATGGAAATAGACTCTCTTTTTTCTGGTCTAGTAATTTATTTTGAAAAAAGTAAATGAGAGAATGTTCTAGCTAATCATCATCATCATCATCATCATCATAAATAGCTTTAAATATCAGAGGCTTAAAAAAAACAATGATTTATTTCTCTCTCATACCATGTGTCCATTATGGTGAGCTGAGACTCCCTTCACCACTGCTCTTACTTGGGACAATAGAACATTTACTCTAGAGAGTGTTGCTGGTAATTATAACAGAGAAAAAGAGAGGGCACGGCAGACTGTGTACTAAGTAAGAGTTTCCAGCCTGAAATGATAGAATTCAGCTTATGTTTCACTCATCAAAGCAACTTCAAGTTGGCCAGGAAGTGTAATATGAACCCTGTGTCCAAAATGGAGGAAAATAAAAATATTCAGTGAATAGCAGTAATCACTTTAATAGTCTGCCCTCTGGCCACTAAATTTGAGTTCCTCTCCCTCTAAAACATATACTGACTCACTTCCCAAGCAAAATCTCATCAAGTCACAACTCTACTTCAATGTCCATGATCTGCCAGTGATGCTAAATGTCCTGACATGTCCTTTCCTTGTCTGAAGACCTGTGCACAGACAAGTCATCATCTAGCACGAGAGCCCTCCAACTGCCAACCCCAGTATGCAGTGGTAGTATGGACAGGTCATTATCATCACCAGGAAAGGTGACAAACAGGGAACAGTGAAGTCAATGTCTGTAGAAATTCTGAAATCATTCTGATGAAGGATAGTTGGAAGAAAGGCAGGAAGGGACAAAGGGTCCTGTCCTAAGAGGAAACCACCCTTAAAAGGATTTTACACCACCCTGGAAGGAGCCCGCCACCCTTTCCCACAGGACAGATAGATAACAAAAACCTGATTAGATGCATGGAGGATTAATCAGATTAAAACAGCTCACCCACAAGCCCATAGAAACCCCTAGACTTAGAAACTCTGGTGGCAACCCTTTGGGTCCCCTCCCTCTTTGGGAGCTTTGTCCTATCTGTACTTTACTGTACTCTCAAGAAACCTTGCCTTGCAGCCCCCACTCTTCGGCTGGTCTACCTCTTCATTCTTTGAAGTGGGATGACCAAGAACTGGGGGCACCAAAGGAGAAGAAATCCTGTTACAATGCTAGGAATGTCATGGGGACTCTTAGGCTAGGAGAGTGGAGAATGTTGTTTAGACTGTAATTATGGTTCCTAGAATTCTGGTCCCCTGCCCCACCTAACTTTTCTCCATTGGCTCTCGGCTACCCTTCTGATTGTTTATTTATTTATTTTTAAAATTATCCTTCTGGGTCACATCGAAGTTGGAAGTGAGACTGTGATGCTATGTCCTCACTGGAAGCTGAGCAACTTCCTCAGTGGGCTGCCCCAACCTCCCAGAAAGTTAGGATCAAGGGTTATTTTAATTCTTGGACAGGCATAGATTATTTTGTCCATGCTCATGATTTCTCCCACAGTACACTCTCTTAAAATCCTAGCAGTTTTTAAATGTTTGCCTCAGTCAGTTACATGTGCCAACAGCCACATCCAGAATTCTTTCTAGACATATTTCTTAGATTTACAGTATTTGCTTCCTGCCCCATGCTTTCTCTGTCTCAACTTAATTATAAGCCTTGGGCCAATCAGGCAGAGGTGGGAGATACATTCCTTTAATCTCTTTTCCCTGAGCTATTTTATTCAATTGAAAGGATTTACTGTGTGCTACCTTAATCCATTCAAAGGCTTTTAATAATGGGAATAAACAGCTTTAGCCTTGATTGGATCCTTGCCTCAAGGCTAGGTTTTGATCAGATTTTGCTGCTCAAAGGAATTTTTTCAACCTATGTCCCTGAATTTGTAGACTCTATTTTGTTTTGTCATAGCTTTCCATTGAGTATTATTAATGATCATGGAAATCCAAAGAATACCCTGGATTCCAGCCATAGAACTCCCTACCCATTTTTTATAGTAGGAGCCAACTTCCTGTTACTAATAAGAATCAATCTCTGCTCATTTGTTCAGTAGTAAGAAGAGTTTAAAATGGCCAGAAAGCATTTTTAGCTTCTAAATCAATGGAACTATAGCTTTATCTCTTGTAGAAGGTTTTCTTTCTTGGAATTAGTACTCCTAAACCTTCCATGTCCAAGGTTGTGGGACAGGAAGCAAATAGTTTGTAAATTCCTCAGTCAGAACAATGTTGCGTGGAGTACCACAATAGGGAATTCTTTAAAGGGGTCAAGATGTGAGTAGAAGCTGTGCAGACAAGAAAACAAATCTCTATCTGTGCTATGTACCTATTCTCATGAGGATAAATTGCTGCCTTTCCATAATGGAAGGAAGCCAATGTAATCAATTTGCCACCAGATGGCTAGATAGTAACTAACCTCTCCAGATCACTCCAAGGAATGGTGCCATGCTGATGGCTCCGTGTTGAAATCTGTTGTTGGTAGGTAGGGTACTCAGCATCATTGATGGCTGTATCCATGAAGAGGGAATTCTATGTTGTTTAGCTTAGTTATTGCCTTCATTGAACATCATTGCTCTGGCTAGAAAGAAAGAGGTTACAGATAATTACAAAAAGAGTTTTCTTGGTCATCTGACTATTGAAAACATGCTCTACAGTGGATTTCCCTTATTGGAAATTGATATAACACACAGATGTCTTATACACTATGTGCTCATTCCAAGAGACACACTCAATACCCCTTTGAAAGATCGATTACCTTGTCACCAATCTATCCTTTTCAACTGGCCACACCATTATCTAATGTTCACTATTTGGTGTAAATTCATACCTAAATTATTTCTCCTACAAAACCACATGGACAACCAGATATACCCCAACTTATACCTACTGGGAAAATCTCATTTCACCACCATCTGTCAAGGATATTTTTGAATGAGCTATGATACAATACATCCACTTTCACCCAATAACTTACGCAGATCCAGCAAAAACAAACAGACAAACAAAAAACCATATCAAACTATGCCTGAATTATTATCTTCTTCAGAAAACTAGTCAAACTGAGGAATCTTCCACCAAGTTTCAGATGTGAGCTGAGGAAAAGACCACCAAGCAGCGGAAGAGGGCTGGGACACCTGCATGTGCAATTTTCACTTATTTTCTGGACCTGCTTGGGAGTGTCTCATACATTTTTCTGTTTAGTACTGGAATGCTGGTGCTTGTGCTCAGCCTTATGACTTGCTGGGGCAGAAAACAGATATTGCTTGAACTAAATCATCCACCAAGTATCCAACATGGTGGACAAAATCTACCAGGATCATCATAGTGGTAATTCACAATCTTTCCATCTGCTTCCTAGAATTGTGCTAGTTCATGAGCCCAGAGTCTACTGATCAAGGGAGAAACTGTCTCCCTTTGAGGAGGGATCCCACAACACACCTCAAATATATGCTTTAAATTTTTTCTATCCCTTCATTAGAGGGACAATAGACATTTACCAGGGTAACTGTGAACTGGTCAGTAGTAAACACCCAGTTTGCCAAGAGTTTCTCAACACTGGCTTTGAGTTTACATCAATCCCTGATGATCAATGCATCAAAAGGTCCACTGGTTGTAAGGGGTGGGAAGACACTAGTGACTTTGGAAGTCAGGTGGCAAGTACAGTTTGGGGCAGAAGTCATCATACAGTGGGTTCTGTGAGCCCAGGGAAACACTATATTGTTCTTTCCAGGTTCAGAATGGAGTTGGAAGAGATAGACTCAGCACCTGGCAGAATTCCCACACTGTCTCCTTATTATGTAGAGGAAAAGCTAATCTTTGAAGCAATGGAAGGTTTTATTACTCCGGGGAAAGGGAGAAGTGGAAGAATTAGTTTTTCTCAGAGTCCAACAAAAACTGAAACCATGCATTAGGGGCCAGTGCAGGGAGGGAACAAAACATGGAGCGGGAGCAGCATTCCTGCCCTCCAGACTCCTGCAGGGACGCCTCTGACGAGCCAATAACGTAACCTGGTTCATGCAGCCTTACAGTGCTTTTCTCTGAGGGCACAGAAGAAGATAAAGAATGATAGAAAATGCACAAGGTTGGATAAAGAAAATAATAATTTTCTTTAATAATAACAAATAAAAAATAATCAGGCAGACTACCACAGGCATTTATTCCTATCATTGAAGAAAAAGGAGAGAACAGAATTTTCTCAAACAGGTGTTTTATTGGAGAAAGAAAGACACATCAAGTATGTGTTGTGAATGTTGACAATTAATATGGGATTTCCTGAAAGAGGAAGAAAAAGTGTATTTTTAAAAACAAACAATATTAATTAAGCAGAAATAAACCATGTTTGTATTACATTAGAGATGATGTAGTTTGATGCTAGAGCATATAAAAGGTATTCTTGGATCAAGTACTATAAAAATATGGATTGTAGCTGAATAGAGAGCTTTTGCTTTCTTTTGGTTTTGTTCTTGGAAATTTACTGAACATAATTAAAACTGTGTACAATCTATGTCAGATGTATGTGCAGCATATTTTCTTCTTAAATAGGTTTATCCATTCGTCAGGCCTGTAGACGGTGTATCTCGTGTGAGTGCTTGTGTGTTTACAGGACTTTTATTTAATCATCCTAAAGTGAGGCAACTATTTTATTCTGAATTTTGCACTATGATCTGGGGACTAAGTTTTAGAAAATGCCCTCCATCTCTTATTTCCCCTGATTTGCCTTGTGAAGTTTCAAAAGACACTTCTGATCTATTTTAGACAGCTTATAGAAACCTGCCCACAATTCCGTTTTGGCCAAAGTTCTGATTTGAAAAATCCAATGATACAAGTTTTGCTTGGGTATAGTTTTTTGCTCTCCAAGACTTAGCTAGTAACTTTTAAATTAAATTTTTCTTGGTCTACTCTGTTATAAAACAGAAAAGGTAATACCCCAAGGAGAGATTCTTGCTTTTTATCAGAGGAACTACTTCTAGTTTATTTAATTTGCTTATTTTTCTTATTATGGCTGACTATTCATTCTCTATGACAGCTCTCTTTTATTTTCTACTTCAGTGGAGTAGGAACAAGCTTGGGACAACAAAATTCTTCTAATAAAGGAGCATTTCCCTTTTGTATTCGTATCCCCTAGCATATGTTCTTCCTTTAGTGTTTAGATTTGTATAAGTTAGAAGGACTGGGAAGTATGCTTTCTCAACACATAAAATGTAAGAATAGCATTGTTAATACACACTTCCGTATCTGTAAAATCACCTCAAAAACTAAGTGAGTGTGGTATAAATCATGAAGAGGTACTCTTTGCATTTTTGTGATTTACAAGGCAGGGAAAGAGGATCATGGTGATGTTTTAGTCAAATGTAATATCTGGGATTCTAAATCAAATTAAAAATAAGTGTGCTTGTATCCAGGAAAACCTTTATATTTATCCTGTCATGGGAATCCACATTCAAGTTGTGTCTTGGTCAGAGATTGATTGGAATTAGAGCAACGGTTATACTTTGGCCTAAGCGCGGGTCCCCAGATGAACAAACAATAAACCTGACAATGTCTCCAGAACATTCTGTAGAAGTTAGGTGGTTTACTATGAAGAAGAGAGAAAACATTCCAGAGTGTTCCCTTGAGTTTGACCAAAGCTTCCTGGGGCACTGGGGGAACTCCGCATCCCTTTGCTTCTTAGTTAAAAACATATGGGGTAAGAATTTCGAGAAAAGCTTCTGGTGACAGACCATGCGGCAAACTGAGAACTGGATTTGAAGTCAGAAGATCCAGGTTTCAGTAAGGTCTTGCCCTTTCCAGCTGTTCCTAAGGCAGTGAGACCCTGTTTCCTACGTGTGCCCTGGGAAAAGAGGACCTATTGGACAGTTTGCTTATTTCTGGTTGCGACGGAAAAATAATACTGCATTTGAGAAATGTGCGATCAACTGAACGCAGCAAACAAGTGCTACATGTTTTTGCTCATAAACTCAGAAGTAAGGAAGAGCCAGATTTTGTGTGGGCAACGCTCGGCATTTCCAGATGAAGAGACAGAGGCTAAGGAGGCTGACTGCATTGTTCAGGGAGACACAGACAGAGAGAAATATTCAAAACTAAAGTTCCCAGAAAGTCAGCTTTCTACGAAACTTAAGGAGATACGAGAGGATTGTAGAACGGGATTTTTCAACATGTGGCCTGCAGAAGACCTGCCTCAGCATGTGCGGATACACATTAAAAAGGCAACATTGTGGTCTTCGTCCAAAGCCAACTGGATCAGAGTCGTTGGGAATGGGCTCCTTGGAACAAATTGCCCACGTGAATCACGTGCGCTCGAGTCCCTGCAAATGGCCCTTTTACAGAGACTGTCACAATGAGGTCAGATGATGGGATATTTGCATGTCCTCAGACAGTGACCGCTTGGTCTCTTGTGTCTTTTAAAGTAAGGTTAACGGCGGCTGCCATTTACCAGTCTGTGAAGTCCTACAACTAAAATTGTAAAAATCCAGGAATTATACCTGGTGTGAGAAAAAACAGCGCTTCCTTCAATAAAGGTGGGGGGCAGCATTGGGCAGCGTGCAGCCCTCACTGTTCCTGCCCCAACACGAGGAGAGAAGGACCCGAGATTGACCTTTCTTCCCCAAACCCACTCCTTCCCATTTCCTATTTCAGAAAGTGAAATCACAATTAGCTTAGTAATTCAAGAGGGAAATTTGGGGGATTTTCCTTAGAACAGCCTTTTCCTTATTACCTGCTTCCAATTCATAGCTCTGTTTTCTTCATTTATACTGCTCATATTTTTTAAAAAGTTGCTCTCTCATCTTTAGGCACATAAATGCCTGAAGTTTAGGGTCTCGTTACCTCAAACTTGGATGCCAAAAGAAATCTCTTTGTCTGTCGAGAGACCTCATGACTGTCTCCATGTCAACATATCTAGAACGTTCCTTTTAAGGCCCAGATTTGGATTTAATCATCTCACCACTTCCGGTGTGTCCACAGTTCCTCATGCCTGTCCAAGCAGCCTCCCCTCCTGAGATCCCCCGTTGGTAAATGTTTGCGACCTCATGTGCCATTTCCTGCTGCATGTCTGTGGTGACCCTGCTTTTTCTTCCCTGTTCACCTGTCGCAGACTGGTGGAGACTCAAGGCTCCCTTAGGGGCTACATCCTCTGTGGACATGTGATTGATTTCCAGTTAGATTTCCCCACCCCTGCTCCCTGCCCCACTGCATTGTGTAAGGGCTTCTATCACAGGTTGCTTGTTAAATGTCCCTCCACCTGAGAGGCTGTGGAGAAAGGGGAAGCCTCTTACACTGTTGGTGGGAATGCAAGCTGGTGCAGCCAGTTTGGAAAACAGTGTGGAAATTCCTCAAAAAATTAAAAATAGAGCTACCCTATGATCCTGCAATTGCACTATTGGGTGTTTACCCTAAAGATACAGATGGAGTGAAAAGAAGGGCCATCTGTACCCCAATGTTCATAGCAGCAAAGGCCACAGTCGCCAAACTGTGGAAAGAGCCAAGATGCCCTTCAACGGACAAATGGGTAAGGAAGATGTGGTCCATATACACTATGCAGTATTATGCCTCCATCAGAAAGGATGAATCCCCAACTTTTGTAGCAACATGGACAGGACTGGAAGAGATTATGCTGAGTGAAATAAGTCAAGCAGAGACAGTCAATTATCATATGGTTTCACTTATTTGTGGAGCATAAGGAATAACACGGAGGACATTGGGAGAAGGAAAGGAAAAGTGAATTGGGGGAAATCGGAGGGGGAGACGAACCATGAGAGGTTGTGGACTCTGAGAAACAAACAGTGTTCTGGAGTGGAGGGGGGATTGGGTGAGCCTGGTGGTGGGTATTAAGGAGGGCACGTGTTGCATGGAGCACTGGGTGTGGTGCATAAACAATGAATCTTGGAAAACTGAAAAAATAAAATTAAAAAAAAAAAATCCCCCCACCTGGCCTGCTGTCTCTTTCTTGAAATCAGGGCTGGGAGTTTTGTTTGTCCCTGATTTCTGACAGCCAGTACAATGCTGGCAATCAGCACAGGCACTTCTAAGTGTTTACTGAAAGCATAAATAAATGAGCGAGGGAATAGGCCACCATTTTGTACTGGGATTAGGGAGATGAGGGGCCAGAGGCTTCATGCAAGGTCTGTAATACAACAGAGATAAGACAAGGTCTCTGACACAGACAGCCTGTCTCGGTGATTGAACAACAGGTCAAGTTTAATTGATGAGTTATGTCTTATCTTCCCTTTTTCTTCCCTGTTATTCCATAGAAATGAGTCTATTAACCTGAATAAATCAAATTCTGTGTAATTCTCCCTTTGTGGTTTTGAAATTGTAAATGGCCCAAGCTCTGAAAGGGAACAAAATATGTCTATAAATTGTTTTGGAGATCTATTATCCCAGCTTCATGAATGACCTTGAGGGCATCACCCTGAATGTTTATCTCACAACATTCTGCCTAGAAAAGCCAGGTTGGAAAATTGAGCTGGTAGCTTATTTGTCTCTTTAAAGAGTGCTCATTTTACTACTTCCATAAAAAAGGGAAATAAAAAGGAATACCAGAGGGCTCTGTCAAAGGGCAAAGAAAGCCACTGGTTTTGTTATTGCGGCTTCCAGCAGAATGGAGAGGGAAGCAAATGCAGGGGTCTCTTGGTTTTTCTCATTTCAATGACTTCTGTGTACTACTATGAGAGCTAACTTTCTAAAACACATACTGATTATGTCAGCTCTCCTCCCTCATTCCCTCCTGTAAAGTCAATCTTGTTAGTATAGCATACAACACTTCTCACTACCCTTTATTACTTGGTTCTGGCTTTTCCCAACAGCCCCATTTCTTGGGACTGCTCACCTTGTGCTTTATTTAGCTCTGGCCATAGTGGGCAACATTCAGACTCACCGCCTGCTTAGATCTCTCGGCCTCTGACCTTGGGGCACATCCTTCCTTTCATTTGGGCCATTCTTCATCCCTCTCCACTTTTCTTCCAAGAACTTTCCCTGAAGACATGTGACTTTCTGCAGGAAAACTCTGCTTCCTGGGTTATACCTTCCCCTTCTCCTGCTCTCACGCCACCACGTCCTCACTCCCCGTGCAAGCGTCTGCATCTTCTTCTACCAAAAAGATCTGCAAAACCAGGGAAGTATTTTTCACAACTGCAATCCCACTTGCCTAGTGCTGTGGCTAGCCGTAAACATTTGCTTTGTGAACAGGTAAACAAATACACATTTCCCATCGTCCTTTTCACTCCCACTGGGGAGAGTTGGGAGAGGAGTGGTAGGTGGACACAGAGAGAAGACGTGACTCTATTTATCCGTCATTCAGTAGCCTCACAAACTCCTCTACTTTCCCCACCAAAGTGAAGACTTCCTGATGCCCCCCCGCCCCGGTCCCTATCACTTATATCCTCCCGGCTTCCTTCCTGGGACTCTTAGTTCAATGCTGTCCTTGCTACTTATTTAAATCAATCTGACTCTTAACCAAAGTTTGGTGGAAAGAGTGTGGGCACACTGGATGTGATTTTTCCTAGACTGCATGGACCCCACAGACAGACGCATCACTTCCAACTAATTTCAAGGTGGGGAGAGGGGGTTGGAGCACAGACAGTGGAAGGAACCGTAGACTCTGTCTGTTAGCCCTTTCCACCCAGAGAGTTCCACCCTCCCCCACAACCATTTAGTGGAGTTCTAGTGCTGGCTTCTTTTTTTTTTTTTTTTTTTAATATATGTGAGTTGCTCTTTTAACCTGTGGCTTTTTAAAGAAAAGCGAAAAGGAGAAAAAAAAAAACAACTAATGATCTGCCTCTGATTAAGCAATTCATCACTGTTCTGGGATTTTCCCTGGGAAAAAGCAATACTTCTGTGGTTGTATGTGGTCATTTGATGTATAAGAGGATGAATACCTAAGTGGTTGTGATGTTTATGTGACTGGTAGATCTGTTCGTGTACAATACTTCAGCAAAATTCCTTCAAAACACAAACCGTGTGTTATTATTTATGAGCAAAGGACTGCACCTCCTTTCAGGAACTTAACTCTACAAACCTTGAAAAAGAGAGTCCTTCTTTTAGGACATATACAATCTATCTGAAACTTATTCCTTCTTCTTAAAAAGGCTATACTTTAGGGTTCTGGTCCAAGATGGCAGCCTGAGAAGACCCTGAACTCACCTCCTCCATGGAACACACCAAACTATACCCATCAATAGAACAGTTCATCCTGAAGAAAAACTGAGGGTAGAGTGAACAGCTACTGAACAACAAAGGACCGAGAGACCAGCGAGAGAACAGAAAAGAGAGAGAGACCTGGTAACCACGGGAAGCCCAGCCCGACCCTGCCAAAGGCAGTGAGGTGGGACAGTACTGAGGGGCACCCAAGAAAGCCATGGTGTAAAAGAACAGCCAGCTTATAAGAGAGACAACACCAGAACCCTGGGGAACACCAGAGGAGCTAGGGGAAGCCATGCTGGATCATGACAGGGTTACGTGTCCCTGGTCTTACCACTTTCAAGCACAGACAACAGAGTCTGGTTTGGTCACCATAACTGGCCGGCCACCTCAGTGAGCCCTGGGGAAAAAGAGGGTGGTGTGGGGTTTTTTTTGTTTGTTTCTTTTTCCTTTTTTTTCTTTTCCTTCTTTCTGCCTTTTTCTTTTTCCTTTCTCCTTTTCTTTTTCTTTCTTTTTCTCCCTCCTTTTCTCATTTCTTTAAAAAGCCAGGGGTTAAAAGACCGAGTCACGTACATAAAAGAGCGGCACAAAAACCCCACCAAATAGCCGTGGGAGCCGTCAGAACAATGTCTGGGCGGGAAGGACTTACAGGCACAGTCTACACTCCCCTTCATGGTCTACGCCCCAATCCCCCACCTTGAAAGCACAGACCAACATATGGTCCGGGGGCCCTAGCCACCCTGCAGCATCTTGGTCACTGGCCCACGCCAGCCCCAACAATCCCACCCAAGATCGTCACAAGGTAGGGCACACCAGGACACGCCTGCTTAGCACGCACTATGACTCCAGGCTTTGTGCCAAGGTCACACTGGTGCAAACCACCCTAGAACACTCCAGGGTTCAGGTGGCTTGCCGCTTTGGTTTCAGATGGCTTGCCAGGGCACACTGGTGCAGAATGCTCCAGAAGCTCTCAGGTGAAATTTGCTTTAGATCCAGCCACCCTGCCGGGGTGCTCCTTGAAAACCCCCAGGCCATGTTTGCATGTTTTATCTACACCAACAGGTAACCTCACAGGCAAGATGCTCTGGAACACACCTGGTCATACCAGCCTCAGAACCATCAGCCCGGCTGGGGCATCCCATTCACTGAGCACCCTGGTACACCCTGGCTTAGACCCAATTCAGCTTCAGCTGTCCTGCTAGGATATATTTTGCACAGAGAGCTGAGGGACCACACTGGCCTGTGCCCACTTCAGCTTTAGCTGTCCTTCCAGGGCACCAGCTACAAGGAGCACCACAGGACCTCCCAGTCTATACGCCACCTTGGCTCCAGTCACCTCTTCAGGGCACCCTCTGTGGAGAGAGTCCTGGAATACCCTGGTTTACATTCACTTGAGCTTCAACTGTCCTGCCCAGGTCCCTCCTGAGTCCTGGTGCTCCCCCACATTCCCCGCTTTATCCATTTTAGTTTCAACTGTCCTGCCAGAATGTACTCTTTACAGGAGCTTAGGGACCTCCTGGCTTCACACCACCTAAGCTCCAGCTGCCCTGCCAGGGCACACCTGCCCAGAGCATCCTGGAACACCCTACCTTACACCAATATCAGCTTCAGCTGTTCTGCCAGGGTGCCATCAACACATAGAACTGTAGGACACCCTGGTTTGCATCCACTTTAGCTTTAGCTGACCTGACAGGATACCCCCTGAGTGGAGAGCCCTAGGACCCCCAACCCACGCCAACCACAGCTAAAGCCAATGAATAAAAGTCATCAATCACACCCAGTATACACAGGGGATGGCCATACACAAAACCAGTCCTTCAAGTTTTGGAGAAGCAGCTGTTCTGCCTAATCCATAGAGACACAGAAAGTCAAACAAAATGTGGAGACAGAGGAAAATGTTTCTAAAGAAAGAACAAGACAAAAATCTCAGTAAAAAGAAAAAAAAACTGAATAAAATGAAGATAAACAATATGCCAGATGAAGAATTTAAAGTAATTATCATAAAAATGCTCACTGGGCTGGAGAGAATAGAAGAACTCATTGAGATCTTCAATAAAGAATAAAAAATACAAAAAAGATCCAATCAGAATTGAAGAATATAATAACTGAAATAAAAATCACACTACAGGGAATCAGGGGTAGACTAATGGATGCAGAAGAATGTATAGTTATCTGGAAGATGGGATAATGGAAAACACCCAAGTTCAATAGCAAAAAGAGAAAAAAAATTTAATGAGGATAGACTGAGGGATCTCCTGAACATCATCAAATGAACAAACATTTGTATTATAGGGGTCCCAGAAGAAGAAAAGAGAGAAAAAGGGGAAGAAAACTTATTTAAATATAAATAATATTTAATTTAATAATATAAATATAAAAAATATAAATAATACCTGAAAACTTCCCTAACCTAGAGAAGGAAATGGACATCCAGATCCGAGATACACAGAGAGATCCAAACAAGATGATCCAAGGATGTCCATGCCAAGACACATAATAATTACAATGTCAAATTTGAAGATAAAGAGAGAATTTTAAAAAGCAGTGAGAGAAAAGCAAAAAGTTAGCTATAAGGGAACATCTGTAATTTTCAGCAGAAACTTTGCAAGCCAGAAAACAGTGGCATGATATTTTCAAAGTGCTGAAAGGAAAAAAACCTACAACCGAAAATACTCTACCTGACAAGATTATCACTCAGATTTGAAAGAGATAGAGTTTCCCAGACAAACAAAACCCAAAGGAGTTTATCACCACTAAAACAACCTTATAAGAAATGTTAAAGGAACTTCTTGAAGAGGAAAAGAAATGGCCATATTTAGACATAAAAAATTATGAACAAAAAGATGTAAAATATGACAGGATATACATAAAACACATAAGAAGGAGGAGAGAGAGAGGGAGAGAGAAAGAAAGAAATTCCTTTAAAAATGTCTATACTGCTTAGAACAATCTATACTTTCAATGCCGTCCCAATCAAAATTCCATGGAATTTTTCGAAGTGCTGGAACAAACAATCCTAAAATTTGTATGGAACCAGAAGAGATGCCACATTGCTAAGGAAATGTTGAAAAAAAAAAAAAAACAAAACTGCGGGCATCACGTTGCCTGATTTCAAGCTTTACCACAAAGCTTTGATCACCAAGAAAACATGGTACTGGCACAAATACAGACACATCGACCAATGGAACAGAGTAGAGAGCCCAGATATGGACCCTCAACTTTGTGGTCAAATAATCTTCAACAAAGCAGGAAAAAAATACAAAGTGTAAAAAAGTCAGTCTCTTCAATAAATGGTTCTGGGAAAACTGGACAGCTATGTGTAGAAGAATGAAACTCAACCATTCTCTTACACATAGCTGTCCAACTCTTACACATAGCTGTCCAACTAAGATAAACTCAAAATGGATAAAAGACCTCAACGTGAGGCAGGAATCTATTAAAATCCTAGAGGAGAACATAGGCAGTAAGTTCTTCAACATCTGCCACAGCAACTTCTTTCAAGACATGTCTCCAAATGCAAAGGAAACAAAATTGAAAATGAACTTTTGGGACTTCATCAAAACAAAAAGCTTCAGCATAGCAAAGGAAACAGTCAATAAAACAAAGAGGCAACCTAGAGAATGGGAGAAGATATTCACAAATGACACTACAGACAAAGGGCTGATATCCATGATATCTAAAGAACTCCTCAAACTCAACACACACCAAACAGATAATCATGTCAAAAAATGGGCAGAAGACATGAACAGACACATCTCCAAAGAAGACATACGCATGGCTAACACACACATGAAAAAATGTTCATCAACATTAGCTATCGGAGAGATTCAAATCAATCAAAACCACATTGAGATACCACCTTACACCAGTTAGAATGGCCAAAATTAACAAGACAGTAAACAACATGTGTTGGAGAGGATGTGGAGAAAAGGGAACCCTCTTACACAGTTGGTGGGAATGCAAGTTGGTGCAGCCACTTTGGAAAACAGTGTGAAAATTCCTCAAAAAATTAAAAATAGAACTACCCTATGACCCTGCAATTGCACTACTGGGTATTTACCCTAAAGATACAGATGTGGTGAAAAGAAGGGCCATCTGTACCCCAATGTTCATAGCAGCAAAGGCCACAGTCACCAAACTGTGGAAAGAGCCAAAGGACAAATGGATAAAGATATGGTCCATATACACAATGGAGTATTATGCCTCCATCAGAAAGGATCTATACCCAATGTTTTTATCAACATGGATGGGACTGGAAGAGATTATACTGAGTGAAATAAGTCAAGCAGAGAGAGTCAACTATCATATGGTTTCATTTATTTGTGGAGCATAACAAATAACATAGAGAACATGGGGAGATGGAGAGAAGGGAGTTGAGGGAAATTGGAAGGGGAGGTGAACCATGGACTATGGACTCTGAAAAACAACCTGAGGGGTTTTGAAGGGGAGGGGGGTGGGGGGTTAGGGGAGCCAGGTGGTGGGCACAGATTGCATGGAGCACTGGGTGTGGTGCAAAAACAATGAATAGTGTTACACTGAAAGGAAATAAAAAAAAAATCTTGAAAAAAAAAAAGAAAAAAAAGATTTTATTTATTTATTTGACAGACAGAGATCACAAGTAGGCAGAGAGGCAGGCAGAGAGAGAAGGGAAGCAGGCTCTCTTCTCAGCAGAGCGCCCGATGTGGGGCTCTATCCCAGGACCTCAGGATCATAACCTGAGCCAAAGGCAGAGGCTTTAACCCACTGAGCCACCCAGGCGCCCCTTAACTCTTCCTTAAATGTTTGCTGGAATTCACCTGTGAAGCCATCTGGTCCTAAACTTTTATTTTTTGGTAGTTTTTTGAATTTCATTGAATTATTCAGATTTCATTTCCTGTTCAGATTTTCTATTGCTTCCTTATTTGTTTGGAAGTTTGGATGCTTCTAGGAAGTTATCCATTTCTTCTAGGTTGTCCAATTTGTGGGCATATAATTTTTCATAGGGTTCTCTTACAAACCTTTGTATTTCTGTGGTGTTATTTGTTACTTCTCTCATTTCTTATTTTATTTATTTAGGTCTTTATCTTATCTTATTTTTTTTCAGTGTTCCAAGATTCATTGATCATAGGTCTTTATCTTTTAAAAATTTATTTAAATTCAATTTAGTTAACATATACTGTAGTATTAATTTCAGAGATAGAATTTAGTAATTTATCAGTTGCATATAACACCAGTGCTCATTACATCAAATGTCCTCCTTAATATATGTTTTTGTTAATGAGTCTAGCTAAGGGTTTATCGATTTTATTTATCTTTCAGAGAACCAATTCTTGGTTTCATTGGTTTTGTTTGTTTGTTTCTAGGTCATTTATTTCTTCTATAATCTTTATTATTTCCTTCCTTTTATTTACCTAGGCTTTGTCCTTCTTTTTCTAGTTCCTTTCTGTATAAGGTTAGATTGTTTATATGAGTTTTTTTCTTGTTTCTTGAGGTAGACATGTATCGCTGTTTATTTTCCCATTATATCTCCTCTTGTTACTGCCCAGAAATTTTGGACCATTGTGGTTTCATTTTTATTTGCTTGCATCTATTTTTTGATTTTTTCTTTGGTTGCTTTGTTGAACCATTAGTCATTTAGTATCACGCAATTTAGCCTCCATGTGTTTGTGTGGTTTTCAGTTTTTTCCCTGTGATTTATTTTTAGTTTTATATCCCTGTGGTCAGAAAAGATGCATTGTATGATTTCAGTCTCATATTTATTGAGGCTTGTTTTATGGCCTAATGTGTTTTCTGTTGTTTGTGGACGGAATATTCTATATACTTCTATTATGTCCATTTGGTCTAATGTGTCATTCAAAGATTCTGTTTCCTTATTGATTTTCTGTCTGGATGATCTATCCATTGATGTAAGTGGGGTATTAAAGTTCCCTACTATTATTGTATTATCATCAATTTCTCTCTTTATTTTATATTGCTTTGTGTATTTAGGTGCTCCAGGTTAGGTGTGTAGATATTTGTTTTATTGATATGTGTAGATATTTATTTATATTTATATTATTTATAAATATTTTATATTTATTTGTTTTATCCTTTTACTGCAATGGACCCTTTGTTTTATATAAACTTTATTGCCTCTCATTACAATCTTTGTGTTTTTTTTTTTTTTTTTTTTTTTTTTTTTTTTTTTTTTTTTTTTTTTTTTTTTTTTTTTTTTTTTTTTTTTTTTGGCTTCCATTTGCATGGTGACTACTTTTCCATCCCTTTGCTTTCACTGTGTATGTGTCCTAAGGTCTGGGGTGATGTTCCTATAGGCAGCACACAGATGGGTCTTGTTTATTTATCCATTCTGTCACCCTGTCTGCTGATTGTAGCATTTAGGCCATTTATGTTTAAATTATTTACATTATTATTTACATTACATTATTGATAGGCATGTACTTATTACCATTTGGTTTGTTTTCTGGTTGTTTTTGTAGTTCTTTTCTGCTCCTTTCTTCTCTTGCTTTGTTTATGATTGATGAGTTTCTATAGCATGATGTTTGACTTTTTTCTTCCTTGATTTTTGTGGATCTTTTATAGGTTTTGGGTTTGTGGTTACCATAACATTCTTACATAACATCCTAAGTATCTAGCTAATGGTCATTTGAGGTCTATATTAAGTTGATGGTCATTTAAATTCAAACACATTTTTTCCCATTTTATTTTATTTTATGTCTTTTCAGTGTTCCAAAATTCATTCTTTAGGCACCATACCCAGCGCTCCATGTAATACATGCCCTCCATAATACCCACCACCAGGTTTCCCACCCCCCAACCCCCTCCCCTCCAAAACCCTCAGTTTGTTTCTTAGAGTCCACAGTCTCTCATGGTTTGTCTCCCCCTCCGATTTCCCCCAACTCACTTCTCCCCTCCATCTCCCAATGTTCTCCGTGTTATTCCTTATGCTCCACAAGTAATGAAACGATATGATAATTGACTCCTCATCCTCTCCAACACACGTTGTTTCCTGTCTTGCTAATTTTGGCCATTCTAACTGGTGTGAGGTGGTATCTCAATGTGGTCTTAATTTGAATCTCCCTAATGGCTAGTGATGATGAACATTTTTTCATGTGTCTGATAGCCATTTGTATGTCTTCATTGGAGAAGTGTCTGCTCATATCTTCTGCCCATTTTTTGATGTGATTATCTGTTTTGTGTGTGTTGAGTTTGAGAAGTTCTTTACAGATCCTGGATATCAACCTTTTGTCTGTACTGTCATTTGCAAATGTCTGTCTGAACATTATTCAGTTTTTTGAGTCTCTATCAATGTCTCCATCACCCTTCCACCACACTGTTTTTTTTTTTTTAAACCAATCCTAGTTTCATTAGTTTTATGTCATAATTAAAAGAATCTGAGGGAGAGGGAGCAAGATGGCAGAGGAGTAGGAGACTGAAATATCATTAGGTTCAGCTGGACAGTTATCAAGCCATTCCAAACATGTACAAACTCAGCGGGAGATCAAAGAGAAGAAGAGCAGCAATTCTAGGAACAGAAAATCGACGACATTCTGGGAGGTAGGACATGCAGAAAAGTGAACCTGAAGCAACAGGAAGACAGACCACAGGGGGACGGGCCGGCTCCCGGCAAGCAGCGGAGCAGGGGAGCGCAAAATCTGAACATTTAGGAGTCTGCTCCACTGAGGACCATTGCTCCAGAGGCTAAGCAGGGGTGGAGCCATTGCGGGGACAGTGTGCTCTCAGGACCCACAGGGTCACTGAAAGACCAGGGGTGTCTGAGTGTGGCAGAGCTCCCAGGTATCAAAGCGGGGAAGCTGGCGGCAGAGACGGAGCCGAGGAGTGAGCTCTCAGCTCGGGCTTACCCTAAACTGTGATCCGAAGCACAGTTGGGCCACTGCTCTTGCCGGCACCTGACAAGTGACACATCCAGAGAGACTCACCTTCCTCCTCTCAGTGTGGCAGGAATCTGCTGGGTTTGGAGACTCCAAACGGGGCCACATGCCAGAGATAGAAACACTCGGTCACAGGTTGGGTGAGCTCGGAGCACGGCTGGAGACTGGAGACGGGAGGCACTGACTGCTTTTCTCCAAGAGTGTATTGAGGAGAGGGACCTGAGCTCTCGGCTCCTCCAGCCGGAGACTGGGCAGCCGCCATCTTCATTCCCGTACGAAATCCCGTACGGAAATCACTTTCCGTACGAAAGTGCTCAGGGAACAAAAGCTCCGAGAGCGAACCTGAGCAGATTACTTAGCCCGGCCCCTGGCAAGGGCGGTGCAGTTCCATCTTGGGGCAGAGACATTTGAGAATCATGGCAACAGGCCCCTCCCGCAGGAGATCAGCAAGAACATCCAGCCAAGACCAAGCTCACTGATCAATGAGAACTGCAAAACTCAAGAGCTAAGGGAAAGCAACACATAGAATTCATGACTTTTTTCCTATAATCCTTTAGACCTGCAAAGTTAAATTTTTTAAATTTTATTTTCTTCAACTTTTCCTCTTTCCTCTTTTAACATTTTTAACTATTTTACCTTATCAATACCTTTTAAAAAATATTTTTAAATTTTCATTGTTATAGTCATATTTTATCCCTTCACTGTATTTCACCTTATTTTTTGTATATATATATAGGTTTCTTTTTCTTTAAAATTTTGGGATATAATTTCTTCTAATACATAAAAATATACCTTAAATCTAGCATATGGCTTTGTTCTAGTCTCCAGCCTGATCACATTCTTTTTTTTCTTTTTCCAACTAACTTATCTTAGCAATTCCTTTTTTTAGAATATTTTTTAGTTTACATTTTTACAGTCACATTCCATCCCTTCAATGTGGTTACCCTTATTTTTGTGTATATATAAGATTTTCTTTCTTTATAATTTTGGGAGGTAGTTTCTTCTAAGAGGCCAGAATATACCCAAACTCAAGTAGGTGGCTCTGTTCTATTCACCAGTCTAAATATATAAATATATATGGTGGGTTTTTTAAAAAATTTTTCCCCCTTTTTTCTCCCCCTTGCTTCAGGTCTCTTTTGATATGGTTAGTGTATATTTTTCTGGGGTCTATGAACCCCTTAGTATTTTATTCTCTTGTTCATATATTCTTATCTGGATAAAATGAAAAGGAAGAAAAACTCACAACAAAAAAAAAAGACAAAAGGCAGTACCGATGGCTAGGGACCTAATCAATACAGACATTAGTAATACGTCAGATCTAGAGTTCAGAATGACAATTCTCAAGGTGCTACCTGGGCTTGAGGAAGGCATGGAGGATATTAGAGAAATCCTGTGTGGAGAAATAAAATCCCTTTCTGGAGAAATAAAAGAACTAAAATCTAACCAAGTTGAAATCAAAAGAACTATTAATGAGGTGCAATAAAAAATGGAGGCTCTTACTGCTAGGAAAAATGAGGCAGAAGAGAGAATTAGTGATATAGAAGACCAAATGATGGAGAATAAAGAAGCTGAGCAAAAGAGAGACAAACAAGTACTGGACCATGAGGGGAGAATTCAAGAGATAAGTGATACCATACGACAAAACAATATTAGAATAATTGGGATCCCAGAAGAAGAAGAAAGAGAGAGAGGGGTAGAAGGTATATTGGAGTAAATTATAGTAGAGAATTTCCCTAATATGGCAAAGGGAACAGGCATCAAAATCCAGGAGGCACAGAGAAACCCCCTCAAAATCAATAAAAATAGGTCAACACCCCATCATCTAATAGTAAAATTTACAAGTCTCCATGACAAAGAGAAAATCCTGAAAGCAGCTCAGGACAAGAAGTCTGTAACATACAATGGTAGAAATATTAGATTGGCAGCAGACTTATGCACAGAGACCTGGCAGGCCAGAAAGGACTGGCATGATATATTCAGAGCACCAAATGAGAAAAATATGCAGCCAAGAATACTATATCCAGTTAGGCTGTCATTGCAAGTAGAAGGAGAGATAAAAGACTTCCAAGACAAACAAAAACTAAAAGAATTTGCAAACACCAAACCAGCCCTACAGGAAATATTTAAAGGGGTCCTCTAAGCAAAGAGAGAGCCTAAAAGTAATAGACCAGAAAGGAACAGAGACAATATACAGTAACAGTCACCTTACAGGCAATACAATGGTATTAAATTCATATCTGTCAATAGTCACCCTGAATGTAAATGGGCTAAATGCCCCAAACAAATGACACAGGGTATCAGAACAGATAAAAAACAAGATCCATCAACATGCTGTCTTATAAGAAACTCATTTTAGACCCAAAGACACCTCCAGATTTAAAGTGAGGGGGTAGAAAACAATTTATCATGCTAACGGACATCAAAAGAAAGCTGGGGTGGCAATCCTTATATCAGAAAAATTAGATTTGAAGCCAGAGACTATAAGAGATGAGGAAGGACACTATATCATACTTAAAGGGTCTGTCCAACAAGAAAATCTAACCATTTTAAATATCTATGTGACTAACATGGTAGCAGCTAAATACATAAACCAATTAATAACAAAATCAAAGAAACACATCAACAATAATACAATAATAGTAGGGGAATTTTAACACCCCCTTTATCACTGAACTGGACAGATCATCTAAGCAAAAGATTAATAAGGAAATAAATGCTTTAAATGACACACTGGACCAGATGGACATTACAGATATATTCAGAACATTCCATCCCAAAGCAACAGAGTACACATTCTTCTCTAGTGCACATGGAACAGTCTCCAAAATAGATCACATCCTGGGTCACAAATCAGGTCTGAACCAGTACCAAAAGACTAGGATCATTCCCTCCATATTTTCAGACCACAATGCTCTGAAGCTAGAACTCAATCACAAGAGATATTTGGAAAGAACTCAAAAACATGGAGACTAAAGTACACCCTACTAAAGAATGAATGGGTCAACCAGGAAATTAAAAAAGAATTGAAAAATTCATGGAAATAAATGACAATGAAAACACAACTGTTCAAAATCTGTGGGACACGGCAAGGGCGATACTGAGAGGAAAGTATATAGTGGTACAAGCCTTTCTCATGAAACAAAAAAGATATCAAGTACACAATCTAACCCTACACCTAAAGGAGCTGGAGAAAGAACAGCAAAGAAAGCCTAAACCCAGCAGGACAAGAGAAATAATAAAGATCAGAGTAGAAATCAATGAAATAGAAACCAAAAGAACAGTAGAACAAATCAACTAAACTAGGACCTGGTTCCTTGAAATAATTAAAAAGATTGATAAACCCCTGGCCAAATTTATCTAAAAGAAAAGAGAAAGGACCCAAATAAATAAAATCATGAGTGATAGAGGAGAGATCACAACCAACACCAAACAATTATAAGAACGTATTATGAGCAACAATATGCCAGCAAATTTGACAATCTGGAAGAAATGGATGCACTCCTAGAGATGTATAAACTACCAAAACTGAACCAGGAAGAAATAGAAAACCTGAACAGACCCATAACCAATAAGGAGATTGAAGAAGTGATCAAAAATCTCTGAACAAACAAGAGCCCAGGGCCAGACAGTTTCCCAGGGGAATTCTACCAAATATTTAAAGAAGAACTAATACCTATTCTCCTGAAACTGTTCCAAAAAATAGAAATGGAAGGAAAACTTCCAAACTCTTATGAGGCCAGCATGACCTTGATCCCAAAACCAGACAAAGACCCAACCAAAAAGGAGAATTACAGACCAATATCCTTGATGAACACGGGTGCAAAAATTCTCACCAAAATATTAGCCAGTAGGATCCAACAGTACATTAAAAGGATTATTTACTATGCCCAAGTGGGATTTTTTTCCTGGGCTGCAAGTTTGGTTCAACATCTGCAAATCAATCAATGTGATACAACACATTAATAAAAGAAAGAACAAGACCATATGATACTCTCAATAGCTGCTGAAAAAGCATTTGACAAAGTACAGCATCCTTTCGTGATCAAAATGATCAAAACTCTTCAAGTATAGGGACAGAAGTTACATACCTCAATATCATCAAAGCCATCTATGAAAAACCCACAGCGAATATCATTCCTAACGGGGAAAAACTGACAGCTTCTCCCCCTAAGGTCAGGAACATGGCAGGGATGTTCACTATCACCACTGGTATTCAACATAGTACTAGAAGTCCTAGCCTCTGAAATCAGACAACCAAAAGAAATTAAAGGCATCTGGATCGGCAAAGGAGAAGTCAAACTCTCATTCTTTGCACATGATGTGACACTTTATGTGGAAAGACCAAAAGACTCCACTCCAAAACTGCTATAACTCATATAGGAATTCAGTAACGTGTCAGGACATAAAATCAATGCACGGAAATCAGTTGCATTTCTATACATCAACCACAAGACAGAAGAAAGAGAAATTAAGGAGTTGATCCCATTTACAATGGAACCCAAAACCATAAGATACCTAGGAATAAACCTAACCAAAAAGGCAAAGAATCTGTACTCAGAAAACGATAAAGTACTCATGAAAGAAATTGAGGAAGACACAAAGAAATGGAAAAACGTTCCATGCTCATGGATTGGAAGAACAAGTATTGGGAAAATGTCTATGCTACGTAAAGCAATCTACACATTTAATGCAATCCCTATCAAAATGCCATCAATTTTTTTCAAAGAAATGGAACAAATAATCCTAAAATTTATATGGAACCAGAAATGACCCCAAATAGCCAGAGGAATGTTGAAAGAGGAAGCCAAAGTTGGTGGCATCACAATTCCAGACTTCAAGCTCTATTACAAAGCTATAATCACCAAGACAGTATGGTACTGGCACAAAAACAAACATATAGCTCAATGGAACAGAAAAAAAGAGCCCAGAAATAGACAAACTATGGTCAACTAATCTTCGACAAAGCAGGAAAGAATGTCCAATGGAAAAAAGACAGTCTCTTCAACAAATGGTGTTGGGAAAATTGGACAGCCACATGCAGAAGAATGAAACTGGACCATTTACTTACACCACACACAAAAATAGACTCGAAATGGATGAAAGACCTCAATGTGAGACAGGAATCTATCAAAATACTTGAGGAGAACACAGGCAGCAACTCTTCGACCTCAGCCGCAGCAACTTCTTCTTAGAAACATCGCCAAAGGCAAGGGAAGAAAGGACAAAAATGAACTATGGGGATGTCATCAAGATCAAAAGCTTTTGCACAGCAAAGGAAACAGTCAACAAAACCAAAAGACAACTGACAGAATGGAAGAAGATATGCACAAATGGCATATCAGATAAAGGGCTAGTATCCAATATCTATAAAAGAATTTATCAAACTCAACACCCAAAGAACAAATAATCCCATCAAGAAATGGGCAGAGGACATGAACAGACATTTCTGCAAAGAAGACATCCAGATGGCCAACAGACACATGAATAAGTGCTCCACATCACTCGGCATCAGGGAAATACAAATCAAAACCACAAGGAGATGCCACCTCATACCAGTCAGAGTGGCTAAAATTAACAAGTCAGGAAACGACAGATGTTGGCGAGGGTGCGGAGAAAGGGGAATCCTCCTACACTGTTGGTGGGAATGTAAGCTGGTGCAGCCGCTCTGGAAAATAGCATGGAGGTTCCTCAAAAAGTTGAAAATAGAGCTACCCTACGACCCAGCAATAACACTACTGCGTATTTATCCTAAAGATACAAATGTAGTGATCTGAAGGGGTACATGCACCCGAATGTTTAAAACAGCACTGTCCACAATAGCCAAACTATGGAAAGAACCTAGACGTTCAACAGATGAATGGATAAAGAAGATGTGGTACATACATACAATGGAATACTATGCAGCCATCAAAAAATGAAGACTTGCCATTTGCAATGAAGTGGATGAAACTAGAGGGTATTATGCTGACGGAAATAAGTCAATTAGAGAAAGGCATTTACCATAGGATCTCTCTGATATGAGGAATTTGAGAGGCAGGGCAGGGATTTGTGGGGGGTAGGGAAGGAAAAAAATGAAACAAGATGGGATTGGGAGGGAGATAAACCATAAGAGACTCTTAATCTCACAAAACAAACTGTGGGGGCGGGGGGCAGGAATAGGGTGGTTGGGTTATGGACATTGGGAGGGTATGTGCTACGGTGAGTGCTGTGAAATGTGTAAGCCTGGTGACTCACAGACCTGTACCCCTGTGGCAAATAATACATTATATGTTAATAAAAATAATGTAAAAAAAAAAAGAATCTGAAAGGACTGTGAGTTGGTAGAACCCTTTGAAGAAATCGAGAGACTTCATTGTGTTCATATATTTTTTTTTTTAACATTTGGAAATCTGTCTTAAAAACCATCATTGGGGCACCTGTGTGGCTCAGCAGGTTAAGCATCTGCCTTCAGCTCAGGTCATGATCCCAGGATCCTGAGATTGAGTACCACATCAGGCTTCTTGCTCAGCAGGGAGCCTGCTTCTCCCTCTCTCAATCCCCTTGCTTGCGCTCTCTCTCTCTTTCTCTCTGTCAAGTAAATAAATAAATAAAATCTTAAAAAAATAAAAAGAATCATCCTAAATACAGAAAGGGCTTTAAGATAAGAAGACAACAAAGTCCTTGATGTGATTTTTGTTTCTTATCAATCATTGTATACATGATGCTCAGTATAAATTACTTATTATATCAATCAACCAGTTAAATAGTATTAAAATTCTTTATCATAACTTAAATGCACAGATCTTTAGGGAAATGGTTAATTTTCATTTATATACTTTATGGTAGACTATATAGTCACTAAGATATTATGAAGGATTTCTAATACCATGGAAATCTAAGTATGATATTCAGAGAAATAAACTCAGAAGTCTGCATACAAAGCACAATATATCTATTTAATAAAAAACACATTACAGAAGGATACTCCAAAATGACAGCATAGGAGGATACATATTTTTTTACTTCCTCCCACTTCTTTATAATTACCAAAATGTAGTAACACGTTGGTCTATGACTACCTTAATATTATGGAAGAACAGGCACCTAAAAATATGCGATTTCAACTTTTTGTTCATGATAGCTTCAATTCTATCATTTTATAATTCCAAGAACCATTAAACTATTGGTGGTTTTCAGAAATATCACTGTTTTTGCTGTGAAAATTCAAAGGATCAAAATTCAGGACAAAGCTGGTAAAGTTATTAGTCACAAGGTACTTGTACTTTCTTTGTTACTGTTTTTTAATGGTTGTTTCTGATTCTTTCCTATGCTTGTGAAATCAAACAGAAATAGAGAATGTTAGAGACACAGGAGAGTGTCATGTGCTTCCTTGGATGAGATCCTTTTATATCAAGAATATCAAGAATGCCCATCATCTTCATGTTCTCACCTAACTGTTCCCTTGGCATTGACCAAGAGCCCTTATTTGTTTCCCTACTCAGATTACTCTGTCCTTCAGTCTTCTTGCCTGTTTCCTCACCCTTGTTTTCCCTATCCAACCCCTACCACATTTCTCCTAAACACCTGATCTATGAAATGTCCATATTAAGCCTACTCAGTCTCCAACCTGAGGTCTTCTGCCATCTTGCTTTTGGAATACTCTTTCTCCGCCTAAGTTGACCTACTGAAATTTCTCCTTATTATTCAATTTTCAAGTAGGAATCTCTTCCCTAAAAAAGGCTTCCTTAACCCCTCAAAGGGGTCAAGCACCCTTATCGTAGCTTCCCAGAGGTTCTTGATCTCCATATACAAAGCACTGACCACATTCACTGGTATGTGTTTGAAGGTTCTCCTATGAGAATGTAACCCATGTGACCACAGACATTATCTGTCTGTCTCATCCACCTTGCATGTAGTCACAACTCTTAGTGCAGAGCATGGCACATATTAATTACAGCATTTAGTAGAATTAGAAAGAATGGATGGACAGCACACACTTGTTTAATACCACAACCATTACTGAAGATCAGTAATCTAGTCCTTTGGACTCCTAGCTCACCTCCACTTACTGTGTCACTCTGCCTTCCTTGATTCCTTTCTTAAGTGAGCTGTTTTCAACTTTTTCAAAATACATGGTATAATATTATGCCATTTAATTTTACCACAGACTACTGGGAGAGATTTTCATTTGTTGTGGGGAAAAAAGAGAGGGTAGAAAGAAAAGGACAAAGGTAAAAGGAGAGAAAACAAATAAAATGCTCAAAGAGAGCATGTCTTTGGAAAAATCAGTATTTAATTGCTGATCATACCTCCACAGTAGAAGATGACTATAGAAAAAAGCCCCTTAAATTAAAAAACAAAAACCAAAAACTTCTCTAATTCATGGTTTAGAATCCTTGGATCAGAAGTTCCAGAGAGGAATTTGCAAACACCTTTTGTTTTAAAGTCCCTTTTGTTATGATGTCAGCAAATTGTGGCCATTTATGAACTTTTGCAGAAATTCACTAATATTCAGACACTAAAAATAAACAGACACGAAAGAAACAGAAAAACTTAAAGCTGGAGCTCATTCAGGCCCATCCTTTTGGTGCCCTTCATATGCAGGGTGATAAAATGAGAGTTTATAGATTGAGAAGTTGGCTGTCTTGAAAATTGACAAGGGATTTATGAAAAACAGCAGAAAACAACTGATATGAAGAACCTCTATAATGATCCAGCACTAAATTATAACAGATGCTAACTCCCCATGAAATCAGAGACTAAAAATAGGAAAGACAAAATAACCTTGAAAGAATTTTAGGAAAACTGGCGATCTCTAGACTCCATAATTTTTTTTAAAAAGTCACTTATACTTTAATTCAATGTGAGTTTATTTACAAAAGATTTGGTTACCTCATTGAATACATCATTTTAAAACTTTATATGAGATATTTGGCTGGATCTAACATATAGTATTTGTATTTTAGGGCAAAAACAAACATACAAACTGCAAGATATGATGAAACTATTTCATTTACCATTTACTTTTCAAACAACTTTAAACAAATAATGATAAATTTTACTTTAGGGATTTCTGGTGAGCAGTTAGGAGGTTGAGCTGAGAAAATCAAATGGTCTGTAATTGGGTCATGACCCTATAAGCTCTTGCTTCACTGGAGGAAGCAAAACAAAGTTTCAGATCAATATTTATACAACAGAAAAAATTTCCTAAATATTTGGGGGTTTTTGCAACGGTTAATTTGACCACAAAATGCTTTTTTCATATTCTGCAATTCTAGAAGGAAAATGTATGAATCCTCAGATGCTTTTAAAGAAACATATCAAATTAAAAACAATGTTTATCTTAAAGGGCTGATTTTTATTGCATAGATTTCATGGTGTGCTCATTGTCAGTAAATTAATCCATTGAGTTCTTTTCATCATAGACAGTCAGCAAGGTGGTGAGTCTAGAACTTGAGCAAGCTCTCTAAAGACAGTTTCTGGAAAGCAACAAATCATCTTGAAAGAACTGGCCAGGAAACTAGGTAGTTTGAAAACCACCAGTTTTAGCATCAAGTAAAAGCTACTTTGTGACTGAAATAAAAGATCATTTTCAATTTTATCGTTTTTAGAAGAATTTGGACATACCTAAAAGCATTTTTTAAAAGATTGTATTTATTTATTTATTTGACACATAGAGATCACAAGTAGGCAGAGAAGGAGGCAGAGAGAGAGGAAGAAGCAGGCTCCCTGCTAAGCAGAGAGCCCGATGCGGGGCTCGATCCCAGGACCCCAGGGTTCATGACCTGAGCCGAAGGCAGAGGCTTTAACCCACTGAGCCACCCAGGTTCCCCTAAAAACATTTTTATAACAGACTCTACTGATAGTCAAACTTATCTACTCATGTCTGACCCTTTGATGTTAACAAATATTCATAAACTACTATTATGTGTTAGGTATTTTTTATGCTAGAAATAGAAATATAAAACATAGCTTCTGCTCTCAAGCAGTGTATACTTTAGTTGGGTAAAAGAGAAGCTAAATAAGTTCATTGGTTTTATAACAATATAAGCAACTATAAAAATTGCAAATTTTCCTGTCACAAATAACACAAAAACTAACTCAGTTAGTTTAAACAACGGAACTGATTGTATTACATAACTGTACTGTAAGGCTTCAGTGCTACAATTATTTACAATAATGGAATGAAAGACATATTCCTTTTCCTTCTCTGTGTTCCACCTTCCGTGGTGTCAGTTACATCCTAAGCTGGTCTTGGTGGCAAAAGGGCTGCAGCAGCTCCAGAGGTCTCATTTGTGTAACATATCAATGAAAAAGAGAAAGAGCAATGGCTTTTACTGGCTCTCCCAGAAGAATGAGGAACAGTCTTCTGAACCGGTCACTTTGCCCAGAATAATGCACTGATTGACTTCATCTTGAATTTCTTGAATTTTCTCTGTGACAAGGGGGGTTGAAATTAGCCTAGAGCAAGGAGCACACCATATCCTGTGTCTCACTCTGTCCCTAAACCACATAGGGATATACAATGGAAAGAATCTGCAAGCTATAACCATCACAACATCCTCTTCTGTTTCTTCAATTCTACCCCCTCCATGCACAAATTTGTATGCATTTTTCAAAATCTCTACAATGATAGGAAAACACTCAACCCCTCCCAAAGGGTAACAGGAGAAATTTTATCAGCTGCATTCAGGTCCATATGCAAGATCTCCATGTTATCCTCTTAATTGAACTGGTTGAAACTCTGTATGGTCTATATGGTCCAGTAGTCTATTGCATATATATATTTTATCCATCCCCAATTTTCTAAATACATGATCATGGGCAAATAATAGGGTAATGTCAATGAAAATTCTCATTTGGAAAAGGAGAGAATGAGAAATAACATATAACCGTCAATATTTCAGAGCACAAAATGCGTGCTGCTGTCCAAGACCAGCTAAGACTCCCCTTTTTTTGAAACGGAGTCAGTCCTTTGACCAGCAACAAAAGCTGCTCAGGAGGCTGCCACCAGGGAAAATCTTCCTTGTCCATTATCCTTCATAACCACATCAGGGCATAATTCCCTTTCCAAGCAATGCACCACCTTAACGGTGCTCTGCAATGATTTCTAGTTTTAGAAGATTGGTTAGGTGGGGATGAAGCAATCACCTGCTGCTTTCAGCCATGTTTGAGGTTTCTTTGGTAATCAACTACCTTTAAAATGTAGTTAGCTTTGGTTTAATTGCCTCTGATAAATTCCACAGCCTAGTTTTCAGAGGCATAGACTGAGTTTGGGTCCACTCCGTGAATCTGTGGATTTCTGTCTTCCATACTGATGCTCTGCAGTAAGAGGCAACTGTGCATAGCCAATTCTCCTTGGCCGTGCACTCAATAGACTTCAACTTCATCCTGACATTTGGCTTGGAGCAAATGGAAAAATTGTCTCTTGTGGAAAAGGGCAGGTAATGTGCCACTTGCTTCTGTGCTATATCCCAGGCACATCTTCAAGATAAGACTGAGTTCCACCTTTATCAGTCAAACAATGCTTAATAAAGATACCTCAGAGACTTCTGGGATATTAGGCTTGCCTTTCATCCCTGTATTTTTTTTTTTTTTTAAGAATCCCACCTCTCTGCCCCTTGCTCTTGCTTGGGGTAAAGTATTTGGCTTTTACAACTCTGCCAGATTTCAAATTACAAGTATTTTTGGCACGGACATTACTGTTTGCAAGCAGAGAATGCTTGTTTTAGCAGAACTATGTACTTTTTTTTCCCCCTCTGTGCCTTTGAATTGGCCTGTTTTAGATTAATTCTTTCTCTTTCTTTAGTCTTTTTAGTGAGAGTCAAAAGAAGTAGCCAACACTCCAAAAATTCTGTTGTTGTTGTTGTTTTTTTCTATCAATTCTCTTAATGCTATAGCTAAACCACATGATCCTGGCTCTGGATCCAATGGACCAGCTCATCAATGTTTATTATTCTCTCGCACAAAATGTTCTAGAATCCCATTCCCTTCCACCTACTTTTTAAAGAAGAAAAAAATCCTCACATCAGGGCGTGTTATATGGAAGAGCTCACAACATCAATGCTCTATTTCTAACCTCACCCATAGCCATTTTACAGGATTTTCTTGGGGAAGGGTTAAGGCAAAAAAAGAGAAGGTGTTTTAAAACCATACCCCTAAAAGGACCATGTAGGGTTTGTATCTAAGACAATGGACGTGTGAGAAAATGGATAAGAGTAATTTAACACAGCCCGACTGTCTACCTTTAGTACTGATTAAGCTTTTCTAAATTGAGACAAGTGAAGGATGTAGGAAAAAATTAAAAAAGAGTGACATTTTGACGGACGGGTGTCCTTCTCACTAATCTGCTTAAGTTTAGGGTACCTGAAAATGGAGATCTTGTACTTAAATTCATAGGAATTCCTGGGGAAACAACAAAATCCCTAAGGTAAAAATGGCTTGGAATGTTTAGGCTGATCAGCCTTGAGAAAGGTGCCTAGAATTCCCAGTGCTCTAGTGGGACTGAGGCTCTAATGTTCTCAAAGTGGCATGAAATAGAGATCACGCAGGTCTTGTGCCGGATGACAACTAAGAGGCCAGAAAATTCTAGCTTTCATGGATGATTACCTAAACTGGATGAATTCTCTTGGAAAGTAGATGAAGTGCTGGGTTAAAAAAAAATAGCTTTGTGAGAGGATGGGGAGAAGGAACAATTTTGCCTGTTTAGAGAGGAGAGAGAAGGATAATTTGACTGAGATTAAGTTTCTAATTCTTTGCCTGAATAAAGTCTCTTAATAAACTTAAATCTGGGTGTAATCAAGTTAAGATTCCTAAAAGTTGAGTTTGTAGAAAAAGATCTGTACCTGCTACAAAATAATCATGTGAGAACAAGGATTAGAGATGAAAGTTGTGTGCTTATTTGAGAGTAAATACATAATTTAGCTGGAACAGAGTCCTTATGTTGACAAATAATAGGAATTTATGCTATAAAGATAGGTTCTAACACGTCCAGTTTCCTAAAAATACTTTAGTTTCGATGGAGTGAATCGGGGCAGGGGTATATTCAAACTCGAGATCAGTCTGGTCACTATGTACGGGATGATAAAAACATCATTGTATAACAGCCTTCAGTTTGTCAGATTCTACCAACTTGATATTTGCAATGAGAAAATATTTTTTCTCCTCTTTTTCAAGATTTATTTTTATTTGAGAGAGAGAGAGTGCACGCATGAGTGGAGGAAGAGGCAGAGGGGAGGGAGAGAGAGAATCCCAAGTAGTCTCCCTTCTGAGCATGGAGTTCCAGACACGGCTCAGTCTCACAACCCTGAGACCATGACCTGAGCCAAAACCAAGGGTCAGATGCTAAACTGACTGAGCCATCCAGGTGCCCTGAGGAAAATTTATTTTCATGACACATGTAGGCAACAGAGAGTACCTTTACCTTTAGTTAATGAAACCGCAGCTCGGAGAAACTTGAAAGAGAGAAGATCACTCAACCAGAATCACTTAGCTAGTGACAAGAAGAGCCGGAAGCTGAAACACTGACTTTGGACACCAGGTAGGATAATCTTTCCGTCATAACTAAAGGCATGTCTGGTTCCCTGCTCCAACATTCCTCTAACTTCAAGGTCACAGTCTAAGTCAAATTAATGATGTTTACTTTATATTTTTTGGGACTCTGTATTTCTTCCAAAGGACATTTTGTGCATCAGGTTTTTCTCTTCTGTGCCTCAGTTTCCCATAATCAAGTTACTGACCCCTATTGCCAGGCCAGACCTTTCTATGATTGCTATTATTTGGACATCTCTAGTTTCCTGTTGCTTTCTATCAAGTTATTATTTTTTCTCCTATACTAAGATAGGGCAGTTGTGGATACATTTCTTATCTGCAAAATTAGAAAAGGACAAGGCAGGGAAACATAAAGAAAATAACACAGCTTTCAACTGGCGTGGGTTTGAATCCCTTCTCTACTACTCAACAGTTGTCTTAGAAGCACACTTTATGTAGATTCCAATTGTCTTTCTCTGGAGAGCTCCTTGCTTCCCTTTCTCACCACCACTCATCCACTAGGGGCTGCTGTTATGTCTCATCCATGAAAACTCGGAAACAAACACAAACCATTCAAACCATGTATTCTGAGTAAAAGAAGCCCTGAAAACAGTTAATTACACTTAAGATACCAAGATATTCAGTATATCTTGTTTTATACCAAAATGTAAGTCTTTGTGGTTCCCTTTATTTCCATCTCTGTACCGCAATGTGATTTCCCTTGACACAAATCTCTTCTACTACTTTTTATCCCAGATTCCCCTTTGCCTATTAGAACCCCAAGGAATCCCATGGTTAAAAAACAAAACAAAACAAAACAAAACTCTGTGACATCCTTACAATCATAACAGAACATGCTGTCTGCTCTTGGCACTAAGTCAAACCTGGCTGACCCAAAGGATATGGTTTCCCGTGTAGAGAGTGAGTGGAAATAATAAGATGAGGGAACAATATTATAGACAGATAAGATGATGTGATAGGATGAGAAGAGCAGATTGGGGGTGGGGCTGGGAAGTTGTTAATATGCTTGTCCTTAATCTGAAAAAAGAAATTGATAGTGGTCAAAAAGCTACATGGGGCAGAGAGGGAAATGTTAAATACACCTGTTTCTTGGCTCACCTCCTGGTGCTGAGATGTGTGGCATATGGTGGAATGAGAACCAAACACTTCAATGAAATGGAAATATAAATAAACAACAGAGGAAAATGAAAAACAATGAAAAATAAAATATAAATAAAATATAATTTTTTAAAAAAACCGCAACATTCCACTGCTAAGTTCTTCTCAACTTTAACTCTGTAGCAAATTTCAACACAGTGAGCACAGTGTCAGGAAGCAAATAAATGAAAAATAAATAAATAACCTAATGCAATCATTGTACCAAATATGGAAAGATCTGTGCAAACTGCTCTTATGTGGTGATAATGATCTTCTTTTGGTGAGTCCTCAGCATGTGGTAACCCCAAACCAGTCTTCTGGTGAACCTTAAGAGCCCTACAGAGTTTACACATGTTTAGTGCATGAACTCTTAACCCCCTGGCACTTAGCATTGGGTCCCACTCATATCCAGCATCATTAGACCTGAAAATCTACATAAACCCTACCTATCCAAGAAGCAAATAATGAAGGCAAAATGTCAGGTAAAGGCCTGTGAGTTATCATAAATTAGATGATAGGGTTGTAAGTTCCCTAATCCTGGAGAAGAATGGAAGACAGATAAATATTTGTCAAGAAAGGCACAACTCCAGTTTTCCATTCCTTAAGAAGGGTTTTATCTCAAATCTGATTAAATATACTTTAAAAAAATTTCCATTACAAATCCAGATAATTTGTTTAAAATACCTACATAAGACCTGGCATACTGAAAGGACCCAACACTCATTATCTATCATAATGGTGTTGGTGCCAGTAACAGGATATTTACTTTCAGTTAACTAGAAAAATGGTCATCAAAAGCAGTATGATTTGAGGATTTGAATAGCTATGGGGAACAACATAAAAATTCAAGAGCTGTTTTGAGAAGGTAAGCTGCAGGATAGGCTGAGTAGGCATGAGGTTTGGGCTTTAATCCTTCCATGAACTCTACACTGGAGAATGATTCATGGGGAACCCAGCATTCTTTAAGGGCCACTGCAAGAGTGAACAGTTTGTATAATATACCATAAGTGTATAATATACCATCAAGTATATATATGAAACTTAACATTTCTCCAAAGACCTGTACATTTAGGTTACTTAAGTTATAAGAAACAATTTTGTGCAATATTGTTTAACTGGTTGATTTAATAAATAATTTATGTTAAACACTGTACAAAAGTCCTGCGTATATATGAAGACTAATAAGAAACAAAAATTGATTTCAAAGAGTTTGCTGTCTTCATTGTTGTAAAGCCTTTTCCATATTTAGGATGATTTCCTTAGGATGGATTTCTAAATGTGCAAAAAATAAGCATGAATGCAGTAAAGGCTGTTGATCTCTCAAGAGTCTACCAATTCACAATCGTTTCACTAATATGTGATAGAAATCTATTTTTATATCACTTAATCCAGACTCTTCATTCAATTAACATTTAGGGAACATTTAGTCCATACTCTATGTCGGGTTTTGTATCATAAAATAAGAATCTAAAAATTAATAAAACACCATCCTTGTCTAATCTAGTGGGGAAGCGTTATAGCAGGGAAACTATTACTTAATGCCACAGGGGAGCTGTTCTGTGCCATGGGAATAAGAACAGGAGGTCATGAATTCTGTCTGACACGTCACAGTTCATAAAGCCTATGGTATTTTAATTTGGGTCTTCGGGATGAGAAGGGGTTTTAGAGTTGGCATGGGGAAAGGAATTTCATGAAAGGGTAGATAAAATGTGTGAAGTCCACATAGTGAAGTTTTATGGCATCTTTAAGAGAACTGGGAGTTGTCTCTTTTGGCTAGAGTTCTGGAGGAGGCAAGAACAAGAAGATAACAATGGAAATAAAAGTGTGTGGGGCCACATCAGGGTGGAGCATATAAATACACTAGGGTAGTTGGACTTATAAAGAATTTTAAGAAAGTGGGCTGATATAATCAGATGTGTACTTCGTAGATAATTTCTACCTTTGGTGAATGGACTAGAAAGGTAGGAGAGAGCAGAAGCCAAGGATAAGAGCCAAATATGAGGCATGAGGATTGGTACTCACTAGAAATTATCAGAGAATTTGGATCTACTGAGCCTGAGATAATTTCGGATGTAAATCATTAGACTTGGTGAACAGGTGAATGTCTTGCCTAAAAAAGGAGCCACAGCCACTCTCTCTTTTATTTGGAATCCCAAGTGCATATAGGTATGCCAATAATCTTGTTAGGAAAAGTACATCAGCAAAAATGGTTTTCCTCAAGAGGGAAATAAGGAATGATGACTTCAGCTTTGGACCTGCTGGCTTTGAGATGCTAGCAGACATTCCACAAGGAGAATTTAAATGAAAATAATGGTTCTAGAAGATGAGAGAGAAAGGATGGAACCTGAGATACACATTTTCAAGCCATTGGTGTTGAGGTGATAGTTGAAATTACTGGAATAAATGGGACCATTTGGTGAACGCATGTAGTATTAGAAAAGAAAACTCAAGTCAGAATCTTGAAAACTTCTCATCTTTAAGGGGCTGAATGGAAGAAAGAAGGTTTTATGCTTTTATGTAGTTTGTGGGGAAAATCCTACCATAGCCTCAGAGTTGTCCATGTCTCCTTATAGGATGGAAACTTCCAATATGGCTCTGAGACAGTTATCAATAATAGTTGTATAAAACAAATTTAGAATTTTTTTAGTGTGACAAAACCTGAATTCTGGATGTAACGGGGAAATTCCTGTGATTGACATGATTTGGAAGGTTTCCTTGTTAAGGTAAGAGGTACATGAAGTTGACTGGTTGAGTGGATAAATTAATTCTTTCAGCTGTCCACTATGAAACTCCAAAGCACAATGCCAGCACAGTCTCTGATAGGACCTGATTAGACACCCAGCCTGTAAGACAAGATGCTTGTTAGGAAGGATTTGGAGGAAGCTCAGCTCTAGAACGTTTAGCTTTGCTTTGTGACGAATAGTCTCATTGAATCTGTGTTCCTTTCAGACTAGTTGGAGGGCATCCTAAACCCTAAAGACTAGTGGCTATGGAGAGTGCCTTGCCAGGCTTCTCTGTCATATTCCCAAATTTTCCTCATGAGCCTAAGTTGATACTGACTCCTTGGGATGGCATCCGTCCTTTCACTTACCGAGTAGAGGAATGATGGGAGACAGTGGTACAGATTATGACTAGTTTAAATAAAACTCCATGCCAGTGTATCATACCCTTGTTACTCTTCAGCCCATTCAGGAGCTGACTTCTCCCCACCTGAAAAATCAGACAGCACTCAGAGACCGTAGAGTCAACCTGGAGACAGCAGAAAAGACCTTAGAATCCAAGGACTCCCATATCCAAAAACATCTTTGATTTCAGCTGTGAGGTAAGGGTGAATGACGGCGTAGAATAGTTTTTAAGTTGACTTAATATGGCTACAAATTCTTCTTCACTACTTCTTTTCATTAAGACGGAGAGTTTAACGCCCTTCCCCTGGGATCCATACTGGTTTTAGTCACTTGTTCGACCAACAGATCGCAGTGGATGTGAAACCAGATCCTGAGATGACCGGTGGCCTCTTCGCAGGATGTTTGAAACACTCATTCTGAAATCTACCTGCCATGCTGTGAGAAAGCTGATGGGAGAACTCCACAGGAAAGCAATGATGCCTTTGCAAGCAGTCCTGGCTGAGGACCCAACCAGCAGCCTGCACTGACTTGATAGCCATGTGGCAAAGCTACCTTGGAAGGGGATCCCTCCTGCCCAGAAGCCTCTCCAGGTAATGCTGTATGGAACAAAGACATATGGTCACCCAGGAGCCCTGTCCCAAATGCACATTCCTGAGCAAAACAAATCATATTTCTTGATTTAGGTTACTGAATTTGTGATGGTTTGTTATACAGCAGAATATAATCAAAACATTTGGTCAAAATATTTCCAATTGCACAATGATCCCTCTAAATGATTAAAACTTCCCCAGAGGCTTTTATTAATTCACGAGAGATTTCTTTAAAGCTTAAGAAATAAGACTCCAACAGCAAAAACAGAACTTTCCCGGAGATGAACATGTGCTATCTAGCAGTACTGTGACAACCCAACAGCAAAGATGTGAGGAATGAAATACATTGTAACACTCCTTCCAGAGAAGTTTCTGGTTGTTTTCTCCGAGGATGTGTGTTGATGGATGACAAACTGAGGGAAGGGATAACTGCTGTCTGTTCCTCTTGTAAGAAAGGGCAGTAGGAAGAGTGATGCCCAGGAAGAAAACCTGTTAAGTGGTCCAAGAAAAACATACCTACAAGTGAAATCTCACTGCTGAATCATGTCCCCAGCTCATCTGCAAGGGATACTTACAGGGAAATGTTTTATCCTAAGTACCAACTCAAAGGTCATAGGCATTCCTAATGAAGTCAGATAAAAGAAAGCATTTTGTTTTCTACATTACTGAAGTAAAGCTGTTTCCAGAATATAAATGAGACGAAGACACACCAAGAATGTAATTTGCAGATATTTGAAAGAATGATTTAATTGTCCTGGAAAAGTTACTCATTACGTTTTGGGGCTTGACATCATTACAGTTCCCTGTTTACTGTATTATGCTTGAAATTACATGCTAACAAAATTATTTTAGAAACAGAAATGCTCAATAAAAAATAAACGAATATAATTTGGAGCACATTAAAAGATATCGGAAAAGAGCCTAGAGCAAACTCAAGAGTTTATCATATGAAAACATTATTCTCAATTTAGGGCATGCTGTCATAAGAATCAAGTCTTAAGGAACAAGGGAGCACAAAAGTGCCTTAATGGTTTCTTCTACTAATTAACAAAGAAATATCTCTAAGATAACCAATCTAGCACACAGAGCCTGAAGCCTGTTAAAGACACATGATAAGCAGCAGAACAGAGGTATCTGCAATACATTTTCATACAAAGGCAGGCACCCTGTGAGCATTTGGTAAACATTAATTAGATTTAAATATATGCTTCTAATACCAACACGGACAGTTTCTCATTAGTGGAATGGTTTGAGAAACCTCACAGCGTTGAGTCCTCATAGGAAATTCCCATAGCACAGAGCAGATAAGAACGTGTCTATTTATGGTATAGGGTTGTGGAAAAGAGTAATATGTCAGATTGGCACTATTTTGAGCACTAATTAGGATTAGTATAGAAAGCTGGGGACTGTGTGATTTGGAATACACACATACACACAATTTCTAATTTGAACATATAATATATATATATATATATATATATATATATATATATATATATATATGTTCTGAGAAAATTTAAAAGCCCCAGAGTAAAATTTAAGGTGCCACATTATATATGTATAATGTATTATGTATGCAGTATATATATTATATATTTGGCATTATATATTTTATATACATTATAAATATTATAAATATTTATTATAAAATACTATAAAATTTAAGGTACCACATTATATATATAATGTATAATATATGCATTATATATTATATATTATACATTATACATTATAATGCATTATAATGTATATATAATGTAGTCCCTAGCAATTAACAAAAATATTTTCAACTCCCATAAACACTTTCACCAACTCCATCTTTGTATTGCTCCTACCCAAATTTACTATGCCAAACCTAATCTGTTCAAGACAATCTCACCTTGGGCATTTCTCTTAACACATGCATCTCTCTGCCTGGATAAAATTCTTAAATACGTAGGTAAGCCACTGCAAATATACAATATAAATAAGGTACAGCAGTTATCAAGTTGTTCTAAGACTTTCCATCTGATTTCCTTTATCTTTACTTTGCCTGGAGGTTTCTGGCTCCTGTCTGATCTTTCTGAAGCCCTGACCATATGGTCATTTGCTAATGTGGTTGATGTAATTTACATCCTCTTCAAAAATGACAAAATTCTGAAGCTTGATGCATGTTTATTGAAAACAAAAAACAACAAAAGTTTATCATGCTATTTGCAGCCATCCAAGCAACATTTTCTAGCCATTACACAACATAATAAAACAAAATTCCTAGATTGTCTTTGATTTTTATGCTTCCTCTGAAAAGCTAATTCTGCAAATATCCTTGGCCCTGCTAATATACTAGGGACAATTCACATCAGAGAATAGGTACAGTAAACTCTGAGCTGAGAGCCAGAATTAAAAGGGATCATTTATGACGAAGAACAAAATGCATGCTTACACATCAGTGTGAGAGAGTAGGGGGGAAACTTTCATCAGAAAAAAAGCAGACTGAGAGAGAATAGAAGGGAAGTTCCTGGGGGTTGGAAAAACAGATATGGATAAATGTAGAAATGAAAAATATTGTCAGGTTGGGGCACCTGGGTGGCTCAGTTGGTTAAGCGACTGCCTTTGGCTCGGGTCATGATCCTGGAGTCCCGGGATCGAGTCCCGCATCGGGCTTCCTGCTCAGCAGAGTCTGTTTCTCCCTCTGACCGCCCCCCCCCCTTCTCATGCTCTCTCTTTCTCTCAAATAAATAAATAAAATCTTAAAAAAAAAAAGAAAAATATTGTCAGGGAAGATATCTATGTTGTCACTTTTGGAAAATAAAGTGGGGAAAGGAACTAACGGCTTCTATGCCTTTTGGGTACCTCCAGTGCTAGACAGATGCTTTATGTAGATTATTCCATCTTATCCAGAGTCTCAAAAAACCTGTAGATACATTATATACATTTTTGAAATAAGCAAACCAAGACTTAAGTATGTCCAGTAACTTGCTAGTAAGTGACAGAATCAGTGTTGGGGTTTTGCTTCCCTCCCCTTCCATGTTAACACATTTCCTACAAAAAAAGTGCAATGCTGGAAATGGGGCTAGTGGGGATAAACTTACTTCAATCTGATTGCTACAAAATGAAAACATTTTGGATGTTTTCAACTTGTCAAGATACCCTTATCTTATTAATTTCTAATACATGTCATTTCTAATGTAGATATCAATATAAATATATATTACACAGATATTTCTCAGTATCTTTTTCCTACTTATGACTCAAGGTTTTTATTGGTTTATATTTATTTTTAATTTTTTATTATTAGGTTTTAAATGTTCACTATGTATAGAAACAGTAAACATTTGAATCTGTGTCTGGTTCAAACAGCTTATTTTATTTTATTTTAAAGATTTTATTTATTTATTTGACAGAGAGATAAAGAGTACAAGTAGGCAGAGCAGCAGGCAGAGGGAGAGGGAGAAGCAGACTCCCTGCTGAGCAGAGAGCCCCATGAGGGACTCGGTCCCAGTGGGATCATGACCTGAGCCAAAGGCAGACATTTAAGTGACTGAGCCACCCAGACGTCCCTCAAACAGCTTATTTTAAACTGAAAAATATATCATGAAGGAAAGACATATTTCAAATATATCATTTCTACTAATATTTGTTTTTTAAATTTTAGTTATTTATTTCAATTTATTCATTTGAGAGAGCAACAGAGACAGAGACAGAGAGAGCACAAGCAGGGGGAGCAGCAGAGGGAGAAGCAGCTCGCCAGGGCTCGATCCCAGGACCCAGAGATCATGACCTGAGCCAAAGGCAGACGCTTAACCATCTGAGCTGTGGTGAGCGCTGTGAAGTGTGTAAACCTGGCGATTCACAGACCTGTACCCCTGCGGCTGAAGATACATTATATGTTTACAAAAAAATTTAAAAAAATCAATCGTTTGGTAAAGTAAAATCACTATTCTATGACCAATGAGAATGACTTAAATGAAGAAGGAAATAATATTCACCAGAAATTTCTGACATTGGTTGTTACATTATGAGTGTTCCTTTTCCTCTCTTTCTGCTATAACTTACTGGGAAGATGAGTGAGTGGGTCTATAGGTATGTGTGTGTGCGTATGTATTTCTTAAGAAAAATACATTATATTAACGATATAATGTAGCCATAATCCTAAACCTATTTACATCTACCAATGTATATTGAGAGTATTTTAAATACAGTGCTTAAAGTTGAGATAAAATGACAACAGTTTCCCATAGAAAATTAAGTGACAGAGTTTTAGTCTGAGTAAATAAAAATATTGAATTAATTATGATCCCTAGCTTATACTGTGGTTGATTTAGTCTCATCTTGCCAATGGCCAAGGCGACACTATCCAATAGAAATGTAATGCGAGCCACGTATGAAACTTTAAATTCTAGTAGCTGCATTAAAAAATTTAAAAACTAGGTAAAATTAGTAATATATCTTATTTTGCCCAATATTTTCAAACTATGGTATCTTCCACATAAAATAAACCTTAAAAAGTTAATGAGATATTTACATACCTTCTGTGTGTTCAAAATCTGGTGGGTATTTTACACTTACAGCACATCTAATTCAAACTAGGCACATTTCAAGTGCTCAAGGGTTCACTTCAAACATGCCTCATGACTACCATGTTGGACAGTAAATCTAAAAGTGGAGCGTTTGAGTAAACCTGGGAATTGGGAGACCAGTGCATCTTGATGCAGCAGAAAATAGAGCATAAAATCTTCACCCATTCTTACCAATTTTATTATTCTGAGGCCACATGGCCAACAAATAGCTGAGACCTGTCACTTAACACCACCAGGAATTCTGGTATTTTACTCTGTATAACTCAAATGAAAAGAATTTGGGTAGGACAGAGAAAGGAAGAAAGAGAGAATGAGAGAAGGAATGAAGGAAGGAAGGGAGAGAGGGAGGGAGCAGGGAGGGAAGAAAGGAAGGAGGAAAGAGGAAAGAAAATAGAAAGGGAGAGGAAGGAAGAGAAAGGAAGGAAAGAAGAGATGGAGGGAGGGAGAGAGGAAGGAAGGGTGGGGAAGAAGGAAGACCTAAAATATACCATTATGAGATTTTGCAGTGATACTGAAAGTATGGCCCACAGAACTCTCAGAGTCCCCAACATCCTTTTAAGGGCTCTTCAAAGTCCAAATGTTTAAGAATAAAAATTAAAAAATAATAATAATAAATCGGAAGAAGAAGAAGAGGAAGAGGATGAAGAAGATGGGGCCAAAGGTTTTTCACTGTGTTGACACTGGGTATGAAAGAAAGAGTGGGTAAAACCGCTGGTGCTTTAGTACAAAATAATACAGAATCTAAGCTCATGATACACATCATTTTAATAATCTAGCTGACAAAACAGGACTATATATAAGCACTTCTGCTACATGTTGAAGTATGATACTTTTCTTTAGAAAAGTCCTCATGATTATTTGGATTATGAGCTGAGTTATTCATTATTTTCATGGAAAACCATTTTTGCATGAAAAAAAAAAGTGGCTGAGAGACATGCTAGTCAGAATTGGGAGGGACACATATTTTCTTGCCAGTGATGGAAAACAATAGATAGCATATGTCAATACAGAAAATTGAGCTTTCAACTGAAAATCAGAATTTTAGAAAATTGAAAACCATCATCATGAGCTTGACAGCTTAACATTTGCAGACTTTTCTAATGTCATTTGTAATAATATTTCTAAAATGTGATTCTAAACATTATATAAAGAAACATTCCAACATTTGGAGGATCTATCTGAATAATTCATTGAACTAATATTTTCCAAATGGCCACTGAATGATATTTTTAAAAGCATTTATGGATAAAAGACTCATCAAAGTAAAAAATAGATCAATGGATTTGGGTATTATAGGGTACATCAAGCTTCCTGATTTAATTTCAGAGATCACAGTGCAACTACAATAATGTGCCATTTGTAGAGTATGATCTAGTATCCAAGAAGAATATTTATGATTATCTAGAAATGTTAAAAAATCCATTCCTTTTCTTATTAGGTATCTGTGTGAAGCCATATTTTCTTTGTATACCTCAACCAAAAAAAAAAAAAATTGCAACAGATTGGATCCAGAAGCACATCTGGGCATATCTGTCTTCCATTAAGCCAGACATTTGCAAAGATATAAAATAATGCTATTTTCCTCCCCATTTTTTGTTTGTTTTGGAAAATAAAGACATTTTCACAAAATTTTCACTCATGTTAACAAGTAGTACATTTAATTTTTTTATTTTGAAATGACTTAACATATAAAGTATTTTTATATTTGTCATCTTTAATTCCTAACATAATAAATATTAACAGACGCACCCCACATAAACATAAGTGCTTTGGGATTCTCAGTAATTTTTTAAGGTGTGCTGGGAACCTGACACAAGACTTCTAGTGAGTGGATGAGCACATAGCTTTCAGAATCATAGAGACATAGCTTTATATCTTGGCGCAGGCCATTTACTAGACTACTGACCTTGGTCAAGTTATTGACTGGGAATTATGGCTATAAAGGGTCTAGCACGTTACCTAGCGTAGAGAAGACCACTGATAAATGTTGGCAGCTGTTATAATTATCACATGGCCCTGTCTAGATTCTCTCTCTATGACTATTGTGTTCTCTGACTTCAAGTATATATAGTTACTTGGGAATAAACTGTCATTTCCCATCAGGAGAGTCATTTCTTTTGATATAAAGTACCCAACTGCCAATGATTTTCATCTTCTGGACTGACAGATTGCCAAGTCGCTATTCATTGTGGTGTTCAGAAATACCAAGTTCACTTGTTAAATAACTGTATTTACACTGGTAAACTGAACAGACTACCACGAGAGGGGGGAAAAGACCTTACAGCACGTTTTAAGTCCTATAGGATTAAAAGTATACTTGGTTTCTGCAAGTGGGCGGGCTGAACCCTCACTTGGTTCTCTTTGGTGTAGTTGGAGACCTAGTCTCGGAGTTCTGATTTTTGGAGGTAGCCAACGCTGAGTTTGCGAAGAGCTCTCCGGTTTGCATCTGTTTGTCTCTCCGAGGCTCTGAGCCCTTCCTCTGCGAGAGGTGGAATGACTTCGTCACAGGCTAGGGAAGGGTAGAATGGAGATACAGGGAAAGGATGGATTTATCGTGGGTGACATTTGGGAAGGAAAAAGGTGCTTTTCACATCCAAGTGCGAGAGCTTGAACATGAATCATCGAGGAGCTGCACGGCGGAGGTTAGAAACGTACCACCTTCTCTAATTGTACATTGACGTGCCTTCCAGTTTGGGAGGATATTTGTTCTGGCCTGGTTGGAAGACACCACACTTCTTTTACTAGGGTTTGACTGAAGTAATTTCCCATATTTCCTCATATAATTATACTGTATGGATGGATTAGAAGCTTCAGTGAGGATAAAGATGTACCAAACGTCGAAAGTCACAGGATTACATAGAAATATACAGTGGAGACTTTTTTTTTTTTTTTTACCTTGTATCAATTAAGCTAAGAGGCCAGGAAATCACTTTCTACAACAAACAGAAACACGGATTTGGATTTCAGCTTCCATAAGTCCTTGGCCATGGTAAAACATTGTAAATAGAGAAACACATTTAAATGACTAACAAAGGAGATTTAGTCTTTTTTATGCATAATATCTCTCTTAGCAAACTAAAACATATTCCATAGTCACCAGAATGATAGGGTCTCTATGAATATATTGTAAATGGAGCTCAGTAGTAGATAATATGAGGCTAAAAGTAAAATAGTTAGAGGACAGGTCATGGAAAATAATTTAAATGCATTGAATGATTCCCTCTTCAATTAGGAATGTACTGGGGGGAAAAATATGTGGATTGTAGCATATTTTTAAATTTCCTGGAACCTAGGAATGGAAGGAAGAACTTGTTTTACTTTGAAAGTTGCTAATGTCTTTGTAAGTCTCCAGTAGAATTTTATCATTTTCATAAATATCTAGTGAGGAACCTATAAATCACTTTCAGGCACTCTTATAGGGATGTACAAACAAGACAACAAGATTCATTTTTCAGCTTGCAACCTACGCAAGAGATAAGAACTTTGTGTTCATTATCCCGCTGTTTGCAATTTTTAAAAATGAATCTCCTCAGTTACTTCCCCCTTAAGTAAAAAGGGAAACAGAAATATTTAGTAACTCCTATCAATCACATTTTTCCAGCATGAAGAGGCATGGAAAATGCTTTTTTCTTGATTAAAAAAAAGTTACATTTTTCAAGTGAAGTACTATTCCAAACTGATGCAAAACAATATATGTATCTAATTTTTTGAAAAACAAATGTGATAACTATTCATGACTCTTGTATGTATTATTTTGCCAGTGGAATAAATCATGACCCAAATCTGGTGTATGGTATACAATTTTAACTTAGTGTCACACTGTCAGACCAAAAGCAATTTTACAGACCCTCTTTTGGAAGAAATTTCCTCTAGGAGATACACCCTCATCATCACTACGGACGCTCCTGTTTCACTATTAGAACTGCTTCACCCTAATTTCCTCAGCCTTGTGTATTTTTCTAGAATTCTGGCAGCTGGTTGAGTGCCAGACATTTGCTAGTGGAGAGGCTCTTAAAGATGAATTGCTTCCCTTCTCTTCTTGCAAGCTGTCTGCGGATTGTGACCAGATCACGTTGGAAACGGTCATCTGATGAGAACATTTACAAGCATGTACGCTGTAGCTTCTCATCTGCCTGGGATGGTGCTCATTTCACTGAGTGGCCGATATTTTTATACTTGTTCCAGGCTGTTTGAGTCCTACTGCATTGTCATTTTAAAAATTACTGTTACCCAGCTGCAGTTAGGCTCTCAGTGTCCCGGAGGGATTATTTTCTGTGTTTCTGGCTGTGTCTTCCATCCACGCCCCACAACAACTATGTTAAACCTATATCACAATTCTAAAGCTTTCTACCCATCACTAGCACACCTCTCCATCCCGTGGGCCTCCTGCTTTGCAATAAAAGAAACAGAGCCCAACAGGGATGAATCCCTTTAACTCCGTACCTGCAATTTTATTCACATCTGCGTTACAGTCTTACTTCCTTATTTCCAGTTTTAGAAGCAAAAATGTTGCTCCTTCTACCCCCAAAGGGAGGGTTTATCTCCCTGTGCTCCCATCTCATCCCATCTAGTCATGGACCCTGTCCTTCACTCCAGCAATTTTTAGTTAAACAAACATTTCTAGTGTGTATCATGTGCAAGACACTGAATTCAAGGTTATGGATACAAAGAGGAAGGCCATTGGACTGGACAACAAATGAGTTAACAGACTCTAAGACACTTTGGTAGCTTCTGTCCTGAGGTGTATAAGATTCAGTGGTAACAAGTTGGAAAAAGGCTTATGAGGAATCAATAATTTGTTGAGATTTGAACAGGCAATGAGAATTGCTGTCTGACAGGCAAGAGTAAGCGACTTTGCCTTTCCCTAGAAGTCCCGCCATAAATTAAACCACTGGCTTTTCTTTTTTTTTTTTTTTAAAGATTTTATTTATTTATTTGAGAGAGAGGCAGTGAGAGAGCATGAGCGAGGAGAAGGTCAGAGGGAGAAGCAGACACCCCGTGGAGCTGGGAGCCTGATGCAGGACTCGATCCCGGGTCTCTAGGATCATGACCTGAGCCGAAGGCAGTTGTCCAACCAACTGAGCCACCCAGGCGTCCCAAACCACTGGCTTTTCTAAACCAAACATTTTCCAACTTTCTCTGAGCACACAAGCCTTTCTACACAGCACAGACTGGTCCACAGAGAAAACACATGGCGATATGGTCATTCTGCTATGTAAATGCAGAGGCTCTTCCTAAGATTCCTTGTGAGAACCATACCAAGTCTGCTATGAAACTCCTCCTTCTAAAATATCCATTATACTCAAAATATCGTTACTTTTTTTAACTTAGAAGAAAAAAGGAAAAAAAAAGAAAAAATATTGTTACTTTCTAAAGTTCAGCTTTAAAAATGTATAAAAAATTTCTTACTTCTCCATCCCTTTGTCTCTGATGCAATTCCTATAGGGCTCTGGCACGATGCAGATGCTCAGAGGTCAAGTCCTAGTCCAGACTGTCATTTCTTCTCCCTGGACCATGGTTTAGTTCATTTTTAGTTTTACCAAAACTAAAAGAAATCAATCTCAATCCCCTTTGGCAAAATAAAAGTATTTTTTGACAGGATAATTTGATATATTTTTATTTTATTAGTTGTATTTTATTTCTTTGTCTATTCTATTAAAATATTTTGAATCTTTTCATTCCCTTGCTCAGAAGCATTTGCAGAAGTCACTCAGAGGCCACTGTTCTTCTACTCTGTGTAAATAAGGTCTCCTGGAGTCAAGCACAGAGAGAAGAAAGCCTTGAAAACAGGTGAAGGGAAGAACAAATGATGTCTCCCAAACATGAAGAGGTCTGAAGTGACCATGCCTCACCTGTAGGTCTGTGGTTGGCAGAAAAAGGGAGGTGGAGAAATGGGTGGAGAGGACCATGTGCCAGGAGACCTCTGGCCAGTCCAGAGACTCAAGGTACAGCAGTAGCTATAATCAATTATTTGAGTGCAATTTATGACCAACACCAGTTATAAGATAGCTGCAAATTATTTTAAAATACTTCTGGCCAGACAGTATAGTAAGCATGAGCATGTTAAAGGTAGGCCCTAGATGCAGTTAATTACTCCATTCAGGAATGAATAGGTCAGTAATCTTGTTAGAATGCAAGGCTGCTAGAATTCTGTTAGGAAGCCAAATTTCAGCCAAGGTAACTGTAAGTGTTTCCATCATTTTTATCCTTGAAAAGCACCGGAGACCTTAATAACTATCCTAATGAATTTTTTTAAATGGATTTCCATTGGCAAAATTAGAGTTCTGTTAATTAGCATAATTACAGCTGGGTTCTCTTTTGGTGAAACAAGCATTTAAAATATGTGGATTCTAAAGTATTTTAGAAAATATCTTACCCTGAATGAGGAGACTCTGAGACTCTAATTCAACTCTTGCCTGTAACCATGGGAAAGGAACTCAAGGCATGATTGCTAAATCGTTTTGTATTAAGCCACTGAGTTGGAGAATTCTGACTATTGGGGCAACGGATCCTTCCCCTGGAATACTGGAGTCTGTCCCACTAATATTTTATGCAAGAAGAGACTGGATCACTTACATGGACAGAGAGCTGGCACTTCATCAAAGATCACCAAACAGGATGTATGAACTATTTTTTCTTGTGTAGAAAAGTTAATATGGGTGTGTATTGCGGCAAGCTTCATCGGAGACTTGCTTATAAGGCTTTATCAAGTCTGAAGGGGAGTTGCGGACCCTCACCTGAGCGAAATTTTGGTTGCTACCACTTGATCCATAATGCACACAACCGGCTTAGGTCAATTAACAACAACTGGTCACATGTTTGGTTTTTATCTAGCCCCCCAAAAAAGTCTTTGTCAGTCCTTTAATTGTCAACCCTGCCATGACTGTCTCCAAGGGGTAGATGGTGGGAGAGTTTTGTGGGACTTGGTGTTCACAGTTTCTATTAGGTGTACTCATCTAACACTGTTTCATTAAAGGGAACCACTCTTCTTTGCCTAATGGTCTATGCGCATAGTTCTTAAAATCGAATAGCCCTTGGGATTGCTATTTCACATGCTAGTCATAAGGTTGAGATGGCAGCATTCTGTGTTTGTAAATATACACTGATAGCAGTGTTCCAAATTTGAAAAGGTAACCGGGATACAGGGCACAGGAGGCACTTCCCACAACAGCTGTAGTTTCTCTTATCTTTGGAGCCAGAAAAAAACATTCCCCTTCCTATGAAGAAAATGATTTATGAGGAGAAGAGAAAGCAAATATGCAGCTACAAGTATCTGAATAAGTGGTGCCTAATAGGACAGGTAGACACTTTCAGAAAATAAATGGCTGGTGTGGTAGGCAAAATGCAAAGATGGCCCCTCTAAATGCAACCCCCCCCCCCAAATACCTTCTTCTAATTATATACATACAAATTCAGCTATTGGTGTGAAAAGATTCTATGGATGCCATTAAGGCTCCCAATAAGTTGACTTTATTTTTCGAAAGATTTTATTATTTGAGAGAGAGAGTGACACGAAGAGAGAGCATGCATATGAGTGGGGAGGGGCGCCTGAAGGAGAGAATCTTCAAGCAGACTCCCTGCTGAGCACTGAGCCAGACAAGAAGCTTGGTCCCAGGACCTTGAGATCATGCCCTGAGCCAAAACCAAGTTGGACACTTAACCAATGGAGCTACCCAGGCACCTCCCAATTGTTTGACTTTAAAATAGAGATTATACAGGAGGGTCTATTAAAAAATTATTCTAGGGGGTGCCTGGGTGGCTCAGTGGGTTAAGCCTCTGCCTTTGGCTCAGGTCATGATGTCAGGGTCCTGGGATCGAGCCCCACATCGGGCTCTCTGCTCAGCAGGGAGCCTGCTTCCCCCTCTCTCTCTGCCTGCCTCTCTGCCTACTTGTGATTTCTCTCTTGCTCTCTCTCTCTGTCAAATAAATAAAATCTTTAAGAAAGAATTATTCTAGGAGGCTGTAAATTAGCTGTCTTTTAGGTCAACACAATGGCATCGAAGATCTTCAAATAAGAGGACTATTAGGAAATTCTGGATACTGGTCCAGTAAACCCCAGGTTAACCACAGCAACTACTTATTTACTCACTGACCCAATAAATGCATTTAATGTCTAGAATGAAATAAAAATGAAATATAACACACAATGAATTTGTAAGAAAATGTACAATTCTCTTTTTACTACTGGCCTAGTTATAGAATGAAGTTGCTTCTTTATCATTCACTAAAGATATGATTTAAAAGAAGGTAAGATGTCTCAGTAAAATCCAATAAATCACATTCAGAACAGTTTATGAGTTACCTAAATAGCTGTTTCTAGGATTAGCCTGTTCCTGATTGTTCAGAGAAAAATTTTCCATTAGCCTCTTGTGTCCCTGCCCATTTTACAAGCAAGCACTGACTGCCCTTTTGTCTCTCTCTTTTCAAAGATACGTGTACAGTAATCAGCCTTGAAAAACAGAGCGTCTCCATTTAGAGCAAAGGGCAGATTTTCTTTCTGTTCAGTGTAATAAAGATAATCCTTTCTTTCAGAACAAAGGACAGGTTTCCTTTTCCCACTGTAGCGTAGGCACATATGTTCTTAGCTAAGATGCAAACCCACTACACATGTAGCATTCCCACAGACTGATCCGCATCACCCCCATGTCATTTGGGGAACTAGGAGTAGCAACACAAGTACACTCTACTCATGCTTCTTTCTATATAATAACTTATGTCAAGCCCAAGAGGCTCGTGACTTCTGCCAGCATTAATGAAACTGTGCCAGAATAACTGGTTAATTATAGCTTAAAATCTCACATCGTCCAAAGTCCTTGACACTGACCAGCTTATAAACATAACTGATTCATGGCACACTGTAGGTGTTTCCTAGTTTAAGAAACAGAGGTTTTGGTAAAAACTAAGTAATGTGTTTTTCCTCATTGATTTATATAAAATAGGTAATGAGATGATCTTTCTGCATAATTTTCTAAATGTATGATTTATTTTTAAAAATTAAAGTGCACACTTTCATAACCTTCAAAATCTTAACAAAATATTATCTTCTTAAGTCACTTGGTATTTGGCTTCAATCGCTTCTCTCACCTTTAATCAACAACAAGAATGAAAGAATGTTCTTTGCTCATTTATTTTTAGCTGCCAAAATTTGGGGGTGGAAAAAGACATACCTTTTCAAAACTGACCTTGTTGGTTAGTTACAGAAACAAAATATTCTTCTTAATTTTCCTTACTGAATGCTCTATCAGACTCCTTACAAGAATATTAATTTTCTTCAGGACTTATGGTAGGAAAGTTGTCTCAGAACATTAATGAAAGTGAGAACAAATATGAAACAAACTGATTTTTACTCGATGGTTCAGTTCAGTTGGTTCAATCAGTGTAGTAGATGTAAAGAGTTTTATTCTACATATAAACTGAAAAAAAATCCTATGTCAGGGGCACCTGGGTGGTTCAGTTGGTTAAGTGCCCAGCTCCTGATTTCAGCTCGGGTCATAATCTCAGGTTCCTGAGATGGAGCCCGTGTAACTCCATGCTTAATGGGGAGCCTGCTTCTCTCTCTCTCCATCTCCCTCTGCCCCTCCCCATTCTCCCTCTCAAATAAGTAAATCCTTTTCAAAAAATTAAAAAATAGAAATCTTAAATCAGAAATAGGTTGTCATGAAGTTGATGACTCTGTAGACATAATCAGTTTGGACCTATTTACTGTACTGAGTCTGGAACAGTGTGGTCGGCTGATGGTGTGTATATGTAGTTAGTCGTTCTCTAGAACCAATTAATGCTTCTAAAACGCTGAGGAATTGCTTTCAGAGCCTCCTGTGCAATACCTATAGCATTAAATAACCAGTTATTTTCTTTTGGTTTGCTTTCCTTTGCCTTCTGAAGTGCTCATTACTGAGTCTCCTGGCAACTCTAAAATATAATGGTCTGGGGAGTTTTTAAAGGACAAGAAAAACAGAAAAACATTTTCACCTTTTCCACTAAGTTGAGAAACATCCTAATAGCTGTGATATAGATCATAGCCTGTGGAGTCACACAGGTTTGATTTTTGTTTACTGATTTTGTTTTGTTTTTTGTGTTAGAAGACAGTATTCTGAAAAGAGGGAGAGAGAGAGTGAGGAGACACAGAGACAGAGAGAGATTGGTCCGGGGGACTACACTTTCTGGAAAGCAAAGATGATCACCTTCCACAATCATGACAGACTTCTATCTCTTAGCAAACAATTGGTCACCATTACACGTGCTTTATTGCTAGAGAAGATTGATTTTGTCCCTGGAAATCTGGGGTCCTGGGGCCCCACCACTGCAGATGTATACTACTAATGCCATCAGTATTCCATCTGTCAGCCACAGAATGAGCTGTTACCCTTTAGGAAGCTTGTAATTAATTTTTTCTTTACATCCTTGATAATCCCTAGAAAGACTGTGGGTCATGGAGAAGAGTTCAAATATCAAATAACATATTGCAAACCTCCCACTGAGCCGGAGCCCCTCACAACCCTGAGATCATGACCCAACCTGAAATCAAGAGCTGGACACTTAACAAACTAAGCCACTCAGGCACCCCCAACTACATGGCATTTTTAATGAGGAAGATAAAAGCAAATGAGCATACAAACAAGATAATGGGCAGCTGAGCTGGAAATAATTTAGTAAACAAACAAAACGATAGGACAGAGGATAACGAAGAGGGATACCTGGACCTACATAAGACAGAATAGCATGTGAAGTCCTTTCTGGGGAGTCTACGTTTAAGTTGAGATTTCAAGGATGTGAAGGATTCAGCTACAGGCAGAGCAGGATCTTGTAGGGAAGTGTGTTCCAGACAGGGAAAAAGAGCTTGATGTGTTAGAGAAACTAAAAGGGGAACAAGGTGACTTCCATGGGCTGAGCATAAAATGAAATGAATTGACATGAAGTTGGAGAGGGGAACATGAGCAAAATTATCTCCAGTCTAGCAGACCATGAAGAGAGTTTTGGATTTTAAGTTCAATAAGAAAACTGATGGATCTTTAAGTAGATTTTATGCGCTAAGAGGATGAGTACAAAGAGTAGAAATCAATAGTCATAGGAGACTGTGGTTGGTGTGTACTTACTGACCCCCGCGGATCCTCTATCCATCATTCTTCACACTCTCCCAGGCCCTAGGGGGCTGACCACACAGATCTGCAACACCCAGGACATCCCCTTCCTTATGACTCCCAGTTCTACTTGGCCTAGGGAGACAATGGGCAGGAAATGAGAGAGGGGGAGAAGAGTAAGATCAAGGCATTTATTCCCCTGCCTTATTCTCCACTAGGTTGCCACACCTGGCTATGACCTCTATGGGAGGCCTATGTACCTGTCCTATGGCCCTCATCACTCAACTCCCTGTCCAGGTTCCAGTAAACCTTTCTCAACACTTGTCCCCTCGTTACTCGTCTTGGGGGTTACTGCCCTTTGTTGTCTATGTATAAACCCTGCCATAGCTTTGCAAATAATCCTTCTACTTCAATCCCTTGCTTCAGTTACAAAGAGTGAATGTCTCACCTTTCTATCCAGGAACGTACAGTATTTCAGGCACGAGATAATGATGGCATGGTCTGAGGGAGAGGTTCTGAAGATAGAGTTAGATCCATTCAGGAATTCATTTTGGAGTTAGAATCACAGATGTGTTGAAAGACATGAAGTGAGATGCCAGATAAAGGAGGAAAAATCCAGGATGGCTTCATTTGAATGGATGATTCCAGCTGAAACAATTGAGACAACAGTAATAGCACTTGCTTAGAAGGGAAAACTGGAAGTGAAACAAGTTTGGGGGACAGAAAAAGGGCAAGTAAATGTCAGTTTAAGGGGCTGGTGAGATATCCATGTGGAAACATCAAGTAGTAGTTAAATACATAACCTGGGATTTCAGGGGGAGGTCAGGGATATAAGCTTTGAATTCTTCCCCTCATCAGTGTTATCTGAATCCTCATGACTTACTGCAGTTAGAGAGAAGTCTGAGATCTGATTGCTGGGTCAAGGAGAAAAGATGACACTGCTGTTGTTGGGCGGAGTGTTTAGTAAAGTCTAGCTGGTCTATGGTGTTGTTCAAGGTCTCCATTTCCTTACTGATTTTCTGTCTGGCTGTGTTACCCATTTTGAAGTCTTATTCTAATTTATTATTTTTTCAATTTTATCAAAGTTTGCTTAGGAGTTCTGTGGTCTGGTGCATAAATATTTATAATTGTTATCTTATTAATGAAGTGATGCATTTATCATTATATAATATCCTTCTTTGTCTAAATCGAAAGCTTTTGATTTAAAGTCGACTTTGTCCATAGTAGCATGGCCACCCTCCTCTCCTCTTGTTACCATTCTCATGGGATATCTTTTTCCATCCTTCTACTTTCAACCTGTGTGTATCTCTATAACTAAAGTGAGTCTCATAGATAGCATAGAGTTTAATTCTGTTTTCCTTTTAATTCACTCAGTCAATCTATATCTTCTGATTGGAGAGTTAATCTAGTCACATATAAAGTAACTACCACCTTTACTGACTTCTTTTGTGTTTCATTGGGTTTTTTTGCAGTGACATTCTTTGTTCCTTTCTCATTTCCTTATTGTATATTTTATAGATAATTTCTTTGTGGTTACCATTGCAATTACATAAAATATCTTAAAGTTACAACATTTTATTTCATACTGTCAACTTCAATCACATACAAGAACTCCATTCATTTATGGCTCCACCATTCCCACAGTTTATATTATGGTTACCACAAATTCTATATTAATATATTGTATATCTATTAGCATAGATTTATATATATTTTTTTGTTTCTCTCATTTAAATTCTTTGGACCAAGGTTACAATGGTACAAGTTACTACATTTGTCCATGCATTTACCTTTACTGGAGAACCTTATATTTGTGTACGGTTCCATGTTTTTGTTTACCATCCTTTCATTTTAATTTGTTGGACCACATTAGCATTTCTTCAGAGCAGGTCTAACGGTGATGAGCTCCCTCAGCTTTTCTTTATCCGAGAAAGACTTAATTTTTCCTTTATTTTTTTTTAAAGATTTTATTTATTTCTTTGACAGAGATCGCAAGTAGGCAGAGCAGCAGGTAGAGAGAGGTGGGGGAAGCAGGCTCCCTGCTGAGCAGAGAGCCCAATGCGGGGCTCGATCCCAGGACCCTGGGATCATGACCTGAGCTGAAGGCAGAAGCTTAACCCACTGAGCCACCCAGGCGTCCCAATTTTTCCTTTACTTTTAAGAGACAGCTTGCTACATACAATATTCTTGGTTGACAGTTTTTTTTTCTTTTTCAACACCTTGAATATATTATCCCTCTCTTTTTGCTTGCAAAGTTTCTACCGAGAAATCCTCTGATAATCTCAGAGGCTCCCTTGCATGTATGTGTGTGTGTATATATATATACACACACACATATATATATATATATATATGAACTTATTCTGAGTACTAATAAATTGTGTTTAATAACTCAAGTTCTGATGAATCAGATCAGTAATCCTACTGTGTTGGAGGAATAAGTAATCGGAGGCTAGGAGTGATGCACTGGAAGTCTTTTGTTTTTATGGATATAGGCAAAAGATAGGTCAGAGATATTTCCTTCTCCCTTTAGGTTTGTTTATTTTAAATGGGATTAGTGTTTTTTATTTCTTATTTTTTAGAGACCATAATTGCTTGGTTTATTGAGGGCCAATTAACTCATGTGTAAAGAAAGATTAAAAGGTATTTAAGCAAGCAAGAAATTCTCTGCTAGTTATTAGGTCATTATATTTGCAGGTTTACATTTAATTTATATGGCCACCAAATGGAAGTGTAGGCAAGGAAGTTTAACTTTTACAGATATTTAAATTCCTGAAATTTACACTGGGTTTATACAGAATTTATGGCTGTAGCCTTCTTCTCAAGACCATCAATACCTTCCAATATCATCACTCTTTGTATTAATCAATCCAGGCAGAGTTTTAAATGGTAACTTGATTAGAAATTGAGAGCCTATCAATTCTAATATATTGTCTAGATATAACAGAGTTGAAAGTTTTTCTTTCAGCTTATGGATTATAAAAATGGTCTCAAGCCAACAGGCTTTTTGATATGCATCACTCTGTTTGAAATAATTAATAAAGTCATTTCCTCATTGATGATATGCCAACAGTATGACCACATGGGGGAATCTATTGTCTCACATTATTTAACCATAAACAAGATATTTGCTTATGATTATAGATATTGTTGAATTTATAAATCCCTTAGCAACAGCCTTGGAAGTCAATTGCTTTTATAAAGCTGTGGAAACATATTAACCAACAATTAATTTATATCAATTAGAAATATATTGTGTCCCCATCCCACCCCCAACTTCTAAGATCACTTTGGTCTGCCCAAGATACAGCTCCAGAAAATTTCATGTTTAATTTTTAGTCATATTTTGGCAAAACAGAGACACCCACTTGGTTGCCAAGTTGGGTCAGATGGAAAAGTTGATCTGATGGCATTGCAGCTTGAATATCCTCATTTCCAAGTGTTTTGTTAATCTTCCCCGTATCTCTACCCACTCACTCTGCATACAAAGTCACACCCAAATGTGTGTCCCTCTTCATGAAGGACCCTCAAATTGGTAAGAATGCAATCTCCACATGTTAGTGGGGCTTTGTTGTTGAATGCCCTCATATAAATACCAGGAATTAATTATGTGAAACAGACAAAAAAGGATAATTCATTCAATTCATATGGTCTGATAAAGAAACAGAGATAAACTTTATCTCTTAACAAAGAGATGAAGAAACTAAAACACATTTTAGTAGACTCTTTACCTTTTCATTAACATTGTCCTTTGATAGATATGACTCAAACATCTATAAAGCTTGAACACTCAATTTTTTTTCTGGTATGAAAACTTGTTTGGGACTTTAAATGAATTTTAATAACACTTAACGTTGAAATAAAAGAAAAATATTTAAGCTGAGTATGTTCTTAAATCACATAAATATATCTGTAGAATTTTGCCAAAGTTGTTTAGAAAATGAATTGAATAATACATATTACTGTTTTTAGTAAAACTCTCAGAAATCTAATTTTCCAATAGTAAAAATTTCCTTCCCTCTAAAATTTTGGAAAGTTTTTAAAAAGTGATTATTCACAGGCAAACTTTAAAGAAACAGCCTTAAAAATCCATTTTCACTAGATAATTCCCCATAGACTGTACGGACGTTAGAGAGTTTTTGAGTGCTTGTCTTGGAAATGTGTGTGTTTACAGTAGTGATGAATTTAAAAGTTAACACAAGTTTGTAATTTTATGCTAAGTTGATTTTATAAAATTTTTTAATTTTTCCTGTTAAAAGGCATGCCTTTCCTTTTCCTTTTCTTTTTCATTTCCATTATTACTAAAAACACTAAACCAGTGATTGTCAGAATTCATTCCCTTCTTGTCATCAAAGCTTTAAGCTTTTATCTAAAACTAGCACCACTTCAGATTCTTTTGTAGTAGGTAAGCAAAATATTTAACAGAAAACAAACTTTTCTTTAGGAACAGTCTTATTCAATCTTAGGAATATCTATCTATCTATCTATCTATCTATGGTAGAATAAAGGTATCTTGGATTCTAATTCTAATACTTAGGATCTATCAAAATATTTGTTTTCCATCATTCCTTCAATAGAATGCTCAGCCTTCAATGGGTACCACAATACACCTAGCACACAAGTGACATTTTAAAGATTTATTTATTTATTTTAGAGAGAGAAAGAAAGCATGTGCATGCACTAGTGGGGGAGGGGCAAAGGGAGAGAATCTTCAAGCACATTCCCTGCTGAGCGTAGAGCCTGATCAATCCCCTGACTCATGAGATCATGACCTGAGCTGAAATCGAGTTGGTCACTCAACTGACTGAGCTAACCAAGAGACCTCCCTCCCCTCTTTTTTTAAAGACTTATTTATTTGCGAGATAGAGAAAGGTGACATTTTAATAACATTCATAGGCTATGGTAAATATTCCCTTTTGACAGTATCTTTGTTCTTGCCTTTATTTGTCTCTTCATCTTGAGTTAGTTTAAGATCAATCAAAACAATATACACAGAAATATACTTGGGAATGAAGAGTATGAGATAATATGTAAGACGGAGAGCTGTGCTAAATCTGGCTTTAGCATGAGAGACTGTCCAATGTCCACACCAGTGGAATATGGGAAGTCATGCAGTACTACACATTTTTGTTTTCACTCATTAGGGAAAACCTATGGTAGAGAGAATGTAAGTGAGAGACTCTAACTTCAATTTATAAAGTGGTGAATGAGATCAAAGAAGGGATTTTTAAATATTTAAAATTTTCAAGGCAGATCTCTTTACCTACATAGATTTGAATATAAAATTTATATGTCCTGGGGCGCCTGGGTGGCTCAGTGGGTTAAAGCCTCTGCCTTCGGCTCAGGTTATGATCCCAGGGTCCTGGGATCGAGCCCCACATCCTGCTCTCTGCTCAGCGGGGAGCCTGCTTCCCTTCGTCTCTCTGCCTGCCTCTCTGCCTACTTGTGATCTCTGTCAAATAAATAAATAAAATCTTTTAAAAAAATTATATATCCTGTGGTTCTTATTGAAAATATGGTCACCATAGAAAACTTTGTCAGTCCATGAATTTTTCCACAACGAGACAAGATAATTTATTCTCCTTTATCTTTCTGCATGATGTTAACCTCCACCTATGATATCTTATACTTCCCTTCATCCATTTAAATGCTGAATGCAAGTTTTCCTTTTTCAGCTTCACTGACTACTCCATTCTCCATTACATTTTTTCTCCCATTTCCCAGCTAACTTACTTATCTCTGCTGTACCACTGTTAGAGTTTAAGGGTAGAATATTATCCATATATATTGTTCAGTTAAATAGAGTTTCATTTCCTTGTTTTAGAGTCTGTGTATTATGCTTTTGTCATACAGTACTAGCAGTTACTGCAGGAAGCACAAACTTGACCCTCACTACATGAACACATTTAGAAATATACTGTGATTTCTTTTCCTTAATTTGAATTAGAATCTAAGATATATTTACTCTGTCATAGCTGATATAAGAAAGCTTCTTAAAATGATGGAGAAATTTTCTCTTTGGAAGACAGCTCTGTGTTTCTTGTTTGTTTGTTTTTTAAAGATTTTTTTTATTTATTTGACAGACAGAGATCACAAGTAGGCAGAGAAGCAGGCAGAGAGAGGAGGAAGCAGGCTCCCTGCTGAGCAGAGAGCCCGATGTGGGGCTTGATCCCAAGACCCTGGGATCATGACCTGAGCCGAAAGCAGAGGCTTAACCCACTGAGCCACCCAGGAGCCCCGACAGCTCTGTTTTTGAGGAAAACATCCTATAACCATTTTTGGTTGTGAGTCATTAGCATTCTCTCTGTTTCCCCTCCCCAAGACACTTTAGATAGGAGAAAATAAAAACTTAAAATGTTATGCATGATTAATTATAGATATACTCAATCAGCTCAAGGAAGAGGGATTTGTAAGCTCAAGGACAAGTAGAAAATAGGTTGGAGAAAAGTCTTTAGAAATAAGCTTGCAGGTATTCCTATCTGTTTGCTAGAAATGGGTTATTTCTTACTCTTGGTTCCTGAAACTGGCACATTTCTGACTAAATCCCATAAACACAATCACACAACCATGTTTTCTTCATGGTGTTTGTTGTAGGGGACAACCAGCATGGAATCATCTATGAACTTGATTTTGGCTCAGGTCATGATCTTGGGGTTGTGGGATCTGTAGAAATGAGAGAAAATTATTCACATAAGCTTTACTTTCCTAAGAAAACTAAAATCCTTTGGTGTATCTGGAAAGACAGACAGAGTGCATGGGCAGAAGATTAAGAGGCACAAAAATATTCAATCAGTGAGTTCATTTCCCCTAACTTTTAGCTAATATTTTGATGTTATAGAGACATATGTTCACTAACAACGTGCTCGATAATTTAATCTCTTCAATAGGTGTGTATTTTGGGCCAGACTTTTGAAGTTTCTTTTTAAGTGATTTATGTATGTCTTGCCTATGTCCAAAAAAGCATTTGAAGTGACTTTCTCAAGATGGCTTTATCTTTTTTCGAGAAGTTTTAAGATTTTATTTATTTATTTTTTTATTTAAGAGAAAGAGAAAGAGCAAGAGAGTGTGTGGGTGGGGAGGGGCAAAGGGAAAGGAGAAAGAGAATCCCAAGCAGACTCTGTGCCAAGAATGGAGCTCAAGGCAGGGCTTGATCCCACAACCCCAAGATCATGACCTGAGCCAAAATCAAGAATCGGATACTCCATAGAATGAGCCACCCAAGAGACTCTCAAGATGGCTTTTTCTATCCATTACAGTTCATCATGATCTTACAGAACCCATAGAATCAAGTAAGTTTATAGGTGGCTCCATTTCTTTTGAAGGGCTTTGCTCTCCAGGGATGTAGTATATGTCAAATGTTCTGGTTAGTAAGTTAAGAAAATAATTTTGCTCATAAATGAACTAATATTTGTTGAGGAATATATATATATATATTTATACATATATATAATCATATATTCCTCAAATATATATAATCATATATATTTATGTATATAAATATATATATATATATTTTACTAAGTATTCTATTGTATACTAAAAATAGATGACAAAAAATAAAAGATGTTGTCTTGATCCTATTGTAAACTCTTGGCAGGACATACACAAATAAGCAGAGAACAAATTCCTGCCCTTGGGGACAATACATTCTCAGGCAAGACAGCCTTGGAAAATAATCAAAGAGCTACATGAGACACTATCAAGCAATTGTTTCTCAGATTTTAATGTGCTTAGACTCACCTTGGAATCTTGTTAAAATGCAGAGTCATGTTGAGGCGCTCTGGGATGGCATCTACACTTCCACATGTCTAGCAAGTTCTCAGGTGGTCCTGGCTGCTACTGACTCCTACACTTTAGTCTGAGTAGCAAAGAGAGAGCAAGCTCCCAAGTAGATTCACCCATGAGCCATGGAACTAGCTACTTCATCTCTCTGGATTTCATCTATCATATGTGGAAGAGTGTGATGAATAAAATAAACCCTTATCTAGTGTTCCTTGCAGCTCTAATACTTTGATCCTCTACGGTTTATATTATGTATTTTCTCCTTTCTCCTTCAACACTTTTTTTTCTCATTCAAAATGTCTTTAAATCAATTCTAACTGGGTTCTTTTAAATAGCAGAAGAGGCAGAAGAGATGATAATCCATCTTGCTTTCTAAATTAATGGCTCCTCTGCTTCCCCAATGTATCCTGCCATTTAAGTAATTATTAGGTGATTTTATACACTTCTTCCCTTCAAGTAATTCATTTATTTTGTACAAATTGTCTCTTGATATTTCTATTCTTATATTCTCATTTTCTCCAATCCATCCACTTCTCTACAATAAGAATATAAAAGTTTGAACATTTTTGCCCACCACATAGATTTCTAATTCTTTTCTAAACAGGAACTGGTATTCCACAAGGTCTGTAAAAAACCAATATCATGCAGTTTTGAACTCAAAGACAAAGGTTTTTAATCTAATACTTTATTAGAAATAATTGTTTGTGTCATGAAATCTTGTGTTGAAAATTCTTGGCCATAGAGGTAAAAAGTCACTTAAAAACAAAACAAAACAAAAAAATGAGGCACCTGGTTGGTTCAATCCTTAAGCATTGGCCTTTGGCTAGGGTTATGATCCCAGGATCCTGGGATCAAGCCCCGAATTGGACTCTCTGCTTAGCGGGAAGCCTGCTTCTCCCTCTCCCACTCCCCCTGCTTGTGTTCCCTCTCTTGTTTTGTCTCTCTCTGTCAAATAAATAAACAAAATCTTTAAATAAATAAATAAACAAAAATAAAAAATAAAAAAGAATTTAAAAAATAATAATAATAAAAGAAATACATCATTTAAGAAGCTCATGAATATTTTCCTTCAATGACCTCTCTCATTTACAGTTGCATCTCAGGTACTTCCTATCTGCCATCGATAAGCAGCTGTGGTCTACAAGGCATTGAGAATATACTGAGAGAGGAAAGGACTGCCATCCCTTTTTTGCACACCAATTAAGAGTTGCAAGTGTCTTAACAAAGTTCAGTTAAATTGTGAAATCTGTTTATATAAATAAAACAGCCAGGGTTGGAAATTTTTAGATTGCCTAATAAAAAGATAAGGGCTTTTTTTTTTTTAAAAAAGACTTGATCTTCCTAAAATAGTAAAAAGTCTTTCATTTAAGACTTTTAAAATTATTCTGTTTTTCCATGAAAATCTATACAGAGAGGGAAAAAAAATATTTATGACCTTCAAGAGGCATCTTTCTATTGGCATCACAAAAATGAGTGTTCCTTGAATTTTCCACCACCAAAACTATTGTACTTATCTTTCTCAAAATATCTGTAGAAAGTAGTACTCTTTAAAATAAAGATATTATCTACATAAAGAAGTCTAGATAAATGGTACTGGTTGCTGGCTTACTGGAAGAGACCAAGTGGCTATCAGTTACAAGACCTAACTTATAGAATGAACACTTCCTCTAGGTCTAGACTTTAATATTTAAATCAGACACCTAAATATCAGTAATAATGGCAGATTTGCCTTTCTAGAGCAGAGGTCTATTTTCAAAGCTTATAGGACCCCAAGACTATACCTGTCCAAAAGGTTGAAGGATGTGTTCAGGCATAACCATACACTTTCTCTCTCATGGAAGCCATTTGGAACAAATCTTGTTATGGTCTGAGAATCAGACCAAGGGGAATTAAGGAATTATTAAATATTTACTATCTTTCAAATTGTACCTTGATGGATCCATCACCATAGTATTAAGGAAGGGCCAACAAAACTAACGGAACCTACTGAGAGTTGATTAGGTATAATCTAATGCATAATTCCCACAGGTAGTGGAAAAAGAATGATTATCAAGGAGACCGTTTTCTACATTAGGAGGTCATTACCTTCCCCAGGCTAAAGACAGGCAAAAGGAGAAGGCAGATGTGTGGACCCTACTGGGACCGCTGGCCAAAAACTAGAATCACAGTGAGTCTATCCAGTGGGGAAGCTGGTGCTTTGGAAGAACTACCACTGGCTGAGAGAACACCCCAGGCAGAAAGGGAAAAGGAGAAGTACCCAGAGTTCTCTCTTCCTCTCACCTGACAATCTCCTCGCAACGCTTACTGGCTGAACCCAACCCCCAAGTCAGCTTTTGAATGGATTTTCGTTCCATTTTATTCTTAACTTTTTTGGAGGATATTCACTTTATCTCTCTTCTTTTGGTGGTTTCTCTAGAAACTTTAACATGCATACTTTATTTATCAAATTCTAAAATTAATGTTTACCGCTTTCCAAACAGTGATTATATTCACTACTTTAGGTTTTCAGGTTATTATTATTATTTTTTTAAAGATTTTATTTATTTATTTGACAGACAGAGATCACAGGCAGGTAGAGAGGCAGGCAGAGAGAGAGGGGGGAGGAAGCAGGCTCCTCACAGAGCAGAGAGCCCGATGCAGGACTCGATCCCAGGACCCTGGGATCATGACCTGAGCCGAAGGCAGAGGCTTTAACCCACTGAGCCACCCAGGCACCCCTCAGGTTATTATTTTTAAGTAATTTAAGATATTTTTAACCTCACACAACATTGCCATTATTGTTTGATTCAGTAATAAAAATCATCATAACACACCTACTATGTTCCAGATACTTTCCACATACTTTACTATACTCTGTCATATCATACTTGTAATAACTCTTGGGGAAAGAGTATTATCATCACCATTTTATAAAGGAGAAAAGAAGGACACGCTAAGACGAATTAACTTTCCCACGATCACACCAATTAAATGCAGACTCAGGTGTTCAGTGCAGATGCTTGCTTTTGCGTCCAAGCTTATAATCACTCTTTAGAGCTTCCGCCTATAAATGTTTCCGTAGGTGTCCCGACAAATTCACAAATTCTTCAGCTTTGTGACATCTAACGCCTCACCCCATCTACCTGGAAACATTATTTTTTCTAAAATTCCTTTAATGTGGATTTATTAGTGGAAAACAGTTTCTTATTATCTAAAATTCTTAGTTTCTTTCATTTTTGAAAAAGACTACAGGATTAGTCTGTTATCAGTTATCATCACTTAGCATACTGAAAACATTATTCCAGTGTGTTTAAGTTTTTGTTTTTTCTGTAAAGAAGTCTTATGTGAGTCTAATCATTGCTCCTTTGTCAGTAATTGGAAATTCTCTGTGGTGTCTTTCAATGTTTGGCTTTTGCCTTCGGTGTTTTTAAGCTTGACTGTCATATGCTTTTGTGTAGACTTCATTTATTTGTCATTTTAATTATTTACATATTTATCATATTTTTTTTATTTAAAAATCATCAGACTTCTTGTATCTGAATTTGGCATCTTGCAAATTCTAGGATATGCTCAACCTTATACCTTTAGGTAATATGTGCACCCGACTTTACCCAACTTCTCCATCTGAAACTCTGAAGTCTTAAACTTTTTGTGTCTTTAATCTTTTTTTCATCATACTTTTTATTCTTTTATTAGTCTGGGCTGAATTCTGCATATTTTCTTCAGTTTTTAATGTGACAATAAAATTCTATACCCATTTCTAGGAATTCTTTTGATTCTCTCCCTAATCTTCTTGCTCTTTTTGATTATTTTAAAGTTGTTCCTACTTTTATAGGACGCTCGTAATTCTCATGGATGGTGTGCTTGCAGGCCAGATTTTGCTCTTGGGATTTCTTCTGGTGTTGTTAATGGTGCCGTGTTTCTTTATATATGTTTTTGTGATTTTATTTCACTATGAGGTGCTCTCACAATACACGTTGAACGTTGTATGTGGAAATACTTGGAAGCCTGGGATGTTTTTCTCCAGAACAGATTGGCATTTGGTTTTGCAGGTACAGTCCAGGCTCACTAAGCCAAATTTATAGCCTTAGTTTGTGTGTGTGCCACTCGGGTGGTGTGAATTCAGGCTGTCATCCTCTGAGAAGACAGGTTTATCATTATGCGTTCTCAAGGGAATATTTTTCTTCCTTCTGCTCAGGAGAAATATGACAATGGAGGTATTTTCCTTGAAGTTCTTTGTGGCAGAATGGAATTATTGCTAGTTTTCCCTCATCTTTGGGCTATGGCCCTTTTGGAGTGTGAGAATTATTAAGGGAGGAGAGTCTGATAACTTCTGTCATAAAACTCTACAAAGTATATAAAAATTTGTGTTTAAGCTGACTCAGTTCAGAAAAAAACAATTTCAAAGCCTCTCTGTGTTCCCACTTACACTCCGGCCCTGGCCTTAGTACTCCTTGTTTTCTTGCCAACATACAGATACATTCAGAAGATATTTTTCCTATTACATATAAAAGATATATTTGTTTTCCAGAAGCATTAGTCTATCAATATATTCTACCATGTTTATGAAAATGGAAGAGAACATACTTCTCCCAGACACTAATATCAGTTGCATTGTAGCCAAAGGAGCTGTGAGCCAAACCATGACTGACGATCGTTTCTATTTATTGATAATGTACCCATTATAAATTGACTTTTAGAGTTTCTCAAATAACTCCCATTTTTATGTATTTCCATCTTATTAAAAGAATGCTATATCCATTCATGCTCTTCATCTCCCAATTTACTCATCTTCAAAAAAATCAGATGCAAACTAGCCATCCTCAATATACTTGGACAAATTCTAAATTCAAAAACATATATTAGCATGCCCTGGCAAATTTTAGAATATAGATGAATGTTATACTGGGGTAAAAATAAAATGCCATCTCTATATTTAAATTCTTTAGAAGACTCCTTAGAGGACATTTGTAAAGACTAAATAGTTTGCAAATCTACAAATTGATGAATACTAGCATTATGGAATTTTTATAGCTATTGATTTCAAGTTACCATTTCTGCTAAGAATGAGATATTTCCTGTGTCCATCATTACATAACACAACAGGTTCATCAACTTTTACTACGTTTTCACCCTGAGTGAACAAAACCTTGTTATTACTTACATATATAATTTATAATCAGACTTCATTTTTCTGGCAATTACTACTCATAAAGGCCAACTTTCAAGCTGAATAGACTATCATAAAATTTTATTTATTTATTTATCTATTTTCATAAGATTTATGTAAATGTACATCTGGACTGGATGATCAAAAATGGTAAGAAAGTATAATTCACCAGAGCTTTCAGGCTCTGAAGCTGGTAATTACCCTCAGGACATCTGCCCATCTCTAGGAGCTTGGGCATTTTGAGTTTAATGGGATAAGTACTGAAGACAGGACACAAAACCTAGGACCAGTACACGTTTGGATGTCTGACTAAGCTCCAGAGAAAGCCAGAACTGTAAAAGGCAGCAGTCAATAAAACGAAGATCTAGGAAAGAGCCGCTCCACCAGTGTCACTGTTAAATAAGGGAAGACTACAGTTTACTGAAGGATCTCAAATGCCCTCACCTCCATTTCCTTTCAAATGGGACCGAAGCTCAGAAATTGCCTGGGTTTGGAATTCTACTGTATCACTGAGTTGTACAAGTTACTCAAACTTTGAGCAAGTTACTTAAACTCTCTATGCTTCAGTTTTCTCATTTGCAACATTAGTGTAATGGCAACAAGGCCCGCCTTGGAGGGTTGTGAGACTTAGTCCATTATCATATACATGTAAATTACTTAGAATTGTACCTGGCGTAAGGTGAAACAGTGAGTGACAGGTATCTCTTACGTGCACCTGGGGCACTGTACTATCTGGGCTAAGAGGACAGGCCACATGGTCTACATGGTCACAGTGACTTCATCTAAGGATGGGCACGTGACCTACGCTGCCGAGTCGGAGTCATTCTATGGGTCAGTTGGGCATGACTCAATCCCTGTGTGGTGGTCGAGGCCTCATGGATCTGAAAAAGAACGTGCCGGAAGCCATGCTCCCATCACTTGCTAGGAGGTGCTCTGCTGCACGGAAGAATAGAGCCAACGTAAAAGATGTCCAGGGAAAGAAAAAACTCCCATAGTTTCTGAGGTCCAGCTGCAAGTTTGCCCTCCTCTGAACAGCATAAGCGATCTTACCCTCCAAACAGTTCCGCCTCATTACCTAAACTGTTTCATATTGCTGGACCATCACTTAGACTATTTAATCCGATATGTGACTGTCACATGCAGCCCCTTTATGCAGCATTGAAATATTTTTTCAAGGTGTGATACAAGAATGAGTCACAGGACTTATCTCGACTTCTATTTACCCATTACAGCATTCTTTTAAATACAGAGTCAAGAGCAGACATTAGCAAACAATGTGCTAAGATAGCACTTCCTGGTTACATCCCAGGTTTCTGGGTTATCTAAATCTGAAGATATTTTAACCATTAATAAAAGTTCAGAGATAAAATCCTGAAACAAAATTACTAGGCCTTGCATAGTAAGGATTCCTTTCTCCAAGAAGCTTAGTCCATTCTAATGTAGAGCTGGGGGGCTGTTACCACGGGGGAAAAAAGGCAAGAGATGGTAATCAATAGCTGAGAATATTATGCTATCGCAGTATGTAATAATAACACATGGTAATATGCAATTATAAAATATATGATTAAGATACATAAATATCATCCATACAGTCACACTATGATTTATTTGTAAGTTACAGTAGATGGTAAAATTCCCTAGACAAAGAACTAGTAGCGTATTTGCCATTCAGAAAAATGTGTGTTGAACCAAACATATTTATTTCCCCCAAACATCCACACATCTGTCTCTAACTTACTAATCTGTCACATCCTCAGTTATTAATACAGGGCACTATCGGATCCCAGGAACGGCATCACCCCGGAGTTTGACAGATGTTCAGTTCGGCGAGCACAAAATGAACCCCCTCCCTCTCGGCGGGTATTGGCACTGGGTTCCGGGGTGGCGTTCTTCTTGGATATGGAAGCCATTACGAAACAGAATTGAGAACACACCTGCAGCAATCTCAGTCTCCCCTTGAACAATGTCAGTCGCTGTTTTTAAATCTAAAACTTGAGGCGATTTAAGCGATATAAAATTCAAATTAGGTTTATAACAAAAATTGTGTTGACATTTTATCATGTTTTGCAAGACAGGCTCGCGTAAGTGCACTTTCCCCTTCAAGTTGCTTTCGGCATAACAGAAACTTAGGGGGTTCAATGATTCAGCATGGGGGCTCACAAGTACACGTGTGAGCCCTGTGGGTCGGGCAGTACCACTGGCCTTCATCCACAGGAAAGGCATCATGGAGACAGGGTACCATACGTAAGGGGCAAGTCAGAGGGAAACCACCCGATGCGAGTTTGGGTCATGGAGACAGGCAGACCTCCGTTCTAACTCTGTTACTGACCGACAGAACATTTGAGTAATTAATTAAGCTTGGGAGCACCATTTTTCACAACTATATGGTGTGTAATAGCAACGTCAAGTGTGATTACTTGGAATCAAAGGATAAAAACATTTTTAAGTGCCTAACACAATGCCTACTGGATAGGAAGTTCTCAGTTAATGTTAGAATCCAGAAGACCCCAAAATAAACTGGGAAACAATTAGAACAGAAAACAGGAAGAGAAAAGAGGAAGACTGAAACACGGGGGGTATGGTTGGCTACAGAAATTCACGTGCAAGGTTATTCCTAATCCACTTTAATGCTACAAAAGTCTAAATAAGGAAAAACTGTAATGGAAAATTTGCTGCCCACAGCACGTTGACGATTGTCCTTTATTTTGAGGCCACTGACCCTATTACCAGAGGCCCACTGCTTTTATTTACAACTTTACAACTTGTATATACTCTCTTCCTTTTAAAGATATCCATCCAAATCCCCAAAGCAAAATCTTTTCTCTGCTGCCTAAAAATAATTACGGAACACAGACAAAGCCCATGGGAACCGGACTCCCTGATGTTCTTTTCACAGCTACAATAGACTCCTGGGCTTGTCTCTTCCTGTGTTTCTTCCTTTGTGGTGTTTTCTGTCAGCTATCCCTCTGGGTGGAACAACCAGAGGGACAATGCTCCTTGCGGAGGACTGGAAGAACTGGGTTCAATTGAAGCTACGCCTGCCTCGTTGTCTGGTGCATTCATTTTCTCTCCTGATTAGATCTGTAAAAGCTTCCCGCCCCTTCCTGGAGCCATGACTGGGAAGTCAGCATCAGAAATTATTTTCATGAAGCCACTTCAGATTCCGCAATACACAGAAATCAGAAATTGATTTAAGGTGTTTAGAGCTAATATGATATGGTTCGCCCTTTTGAGACACATTTTAAGGGAGACTTAAAAAAAAAAAAAAATTGCCTCCAGCCCCTCCTTCCCTCTAATTGTCTGCTTTCTAGAATGGAAGGCACGGCCATAACGAGTTGGAAGGGTGACTGAAATGAGAGCGGTAAGGGCAAGCCGTAGCTATCAGCCTGTTCTCCATACACCAGAGTGAGATACGATTTTTAAACTGTTTGTAGCTGTGTTTGCCAAAAGCTAATTAACAGGATTAAGCAGCAGAGTTACTCTTTTCCCACTGGGCAAACTAAAACAACATTTAGAAAGATACCCCATATCTAATCTTAAATTAGTCTTGTGCTACCATGTTTATGTCTCCATTTTTGAGCGGGCTTAGAATACATCAACAGAGCCAACGCTATGACACTCCCCAGACTGATAGCAAAATCGTGAAAAGGCAAATAACTTCTACTCCAAAAATCAGCGAGCCAAAGACAGGACACTTCTGAAGGTTAGTACTGTCTTAAGAATACAATTAAAAAAAAAAAAATTACGGTGAGAAATATGTCGAAATTTAACCAGTGTAACTGGATTCGTTATCTTCATTAAAATATTTACTAAGTTGCTTTACTAAGTTTACTAAGTTGCTGGGGTTTTTTTGTGCTTGAAACATATTTTTTTAAATAATAGACAAATACCACAATATTACATAATGTAAATTCTTACTCTATTTATTCTATTAATTTTCCTTAGCTTTGTTTTGTTCTTTCATGAAAAAATCTGCTGGGAGACTAACAGTGAAAACAATAGGGTATGAAAGATATTTGTTGAGAGAAGGGCTAGGGAGCCAGAAGAAACATTTCACACTACTTCCTTCATTTTAGATATTTTAGAACATTACTGCAGTTTAAATTACTATGAAATGTAATCAAGTCCCATCTTTTTATAAAAATTTAACTGTTCATTGGCAATACTTTTAGGAGTTGTTCTAAGTCTCTTTAGAAATCACTCTGTTATTTGGAATAAAAAAGACTTTTTTTTTTTTTTTTAAGATGCCATACACTTAATGTATGGAATTCTTTTTTTTTTTTAAAGATTTTATTTATTTATTTGACAGAAAGAGATCACAAGTAGGCAGAGAGAGAGGTGGAAGCAGGCTCCCTGCTGAGCAGAGAGCCCGATGTGGGGCTCGATCCCAGGACCGATCCCAGGACCCTGAGATCATGACCCGAGCTGAAGGCAGAGGCTTTAACCCACTGAACCACCCAGGCGCCACCCCCCCCACCCCCCGCCTTTTTTTTTAAGATTATTTATTTATTTGTCAGAGAGAGAGAGAGATAGAGCACAAGTAGGGGGAATGGCAGGCAGAGGGAGAAGGCTTCCCGCTGAGCAGGGAGCCCAATACCAGGCTCCATCCCAGGACCCTGGGATCATACCTGAGCCAAAGGCAGACGCTTAAATGACTGAGCCATCTAGGTGTCTCTGGAATTCTTAAAGTAGCTCAAATGATAAACTTTCACTTTATTCTAAGAAACAAGATTAACTTATTATTTTCTGTATATTTTTGCATTTAAAATATTTTCTCTATATTTATTCATTTCTATTTGTTTTCTACCATTCAACATAATCAATAATTAATAATGTACATTCATCTCAACCTTGGCACTATGGACATGTGAGCTGGCTAGGTCTTTGTTGTGGGGTTGGGTTATGCACTGTAGGATATCTAGTAGCATTTTCTCCTCTAGCTATCAGAGGCCAGTAGCCCCCTCCAGGGTGTGACAAATTAAAATGTCTGCAGACATTGCCCAATGTCCCCTGGAGGAGAAAGGAGCAAAGACATGCTCCAGTCTTGGATCAGAACCACAAATTGATAAGTATAGGTGAGGATAAACAAGATTGAAAAATTCCAGGTGTGTCCAAATCATAAGCAATTTAACCTACCAACATTTATGTAAAATTAAATAAGGAAGAAAGTCGAGAGTATTAAATTAGGTCTAAAAAATTGTATTAGATATTAACACTTTCATTTTGAAATTTAATACAGTATGGAAAATACCGAATATAGACCATCCAAAAGAATACTGATATAATTTTATCTCAATTTATACTGAAAAAGTCCAATAAACTCTACGTATTAAAGTTGCACCATTTGATAATTTTGGACATATATACACCCATAAAACCATCACCACAATCAAGATATTAAACTTTTCAGTTATACTAGAAAGTTTCCTTTGTCCTCTTTGTATTTGTCCCTCCCTCAGCTCCTAATCCCAGGCAATCACTGATCTGGTTCCTGCCACTGTAGATGAGTTTGAAATTTCTAGAATTTTATATACATGGAATCATAACAATGTATACATTCTGCCTGACCTCTTCCACTCAGAATAATGATTCTGAAATGTATCCATAGGGTCATGTATATCAATAATCACTTCTTTTTATCGCTGAGTAGGATTCCTTAGTGTGGATATGCTATAAATTTTTTTATCCATTCACCTGTCAATAAATATTTGGGTTTTCTCCAATTTGGGATATTACAATCAAAGGTACTACGAACATTTGTATATGAGTCTTTGGGCACAAAGTTTTGTTTCTCTTGGGTAGATACCTAAGAGTGGAATGGGTAGATCACCTGGGAGGCGTGTGCTACATTTTTCAGGAGACCATCAGTTTTCCAACGTGATTCTACCTTTTCACAGTCCCTCCGGCAGTATATGGGCCTTTAGTGGCTCTACATTCTCACCACCATTTCGTATGGTCATAAACTTAAAAGAGCTTCAAAAACTCATCATGGACAGTGCTTCACCAGAAGAAATGTTAGAAATCCTTCCTTCAAAGTGGAAGGAAATGATACCAGATAGGAACGTGGATTTACATAGAGGGATAAAGAGCACCAATTATGGGAACAGCATGGGTCAAAAAAGTGTTTTTATTTCTTGACCCTATAAATCTCTTTAAAAGATAATAGACTGCTACAGCCAGAAGATAACAATGTGATGAGATAAACAGCATACATAGCAGTAAAATGTGTAACAATAGGGCAAAGCTGGGAAAAAAGAAATGGAAGTATTTTAAGGTTCTTGCAGTGTACACAAAGTAATATAATAGTATTTGAAGTAGGCCATAATAAAGATGTACAACATAAACCCTAAAGCACCCACGAAAATAACATTATATAGTGTTACAGGAAGTGAGCCAACAAAGGAAAAATAATGGAATTATAAAGAATCCTTCATTCATACAAAAAAGAAGGAAAAGAGGGAAAAGAAAGGAATCAAGAAAGATGGGACAAGTGGAAAATAAATAGCAAGGTGGTTGATTTAAACCCAAAAGTCCCACCCCCAAATGTCAGAAAAAGAGTAACAGAGCCTCCCTAGATCAGATATTCAATTTTGACAAGAGCCAAGTAAAAAACTAATAGCTGCTTTTCCAGAGGAGTGTACCTGGCAACTGTGTCAGGGAGGATGCAAATTCTAAACTCAAAGGAGTTGCTTCTCTTTGCCAGAGGCTACAATCAGCAAAATCATTAATCTTGAAGATTTATAGCTCTAAGAAATCATGAAAATTGTGATGTCCCAAAGGTCCAGAACTTCAGCTGGCTGAATTGCTTCCAAGCCTGTTGGTTTGGAACCTGTTAACAGGGGGATAATTTCCCTGCTACCCAGCAGAAATGACCACATGGAGTGCCCCAGCGGAATACAAACCCTACAGGACTCAGAGTCTGGTCAGTTTTAATGCTTTCCTTTTGGTGGTAGAAGGCTGGAAACAAAGAAACAAGCAAACAAACAAGAAACAGTATTTCCCTGACTTCCAGAGGGATTGAATGTTGCAGATCCGCCCACACAGCCCCAAGAAACTCTATTCATAGAGCAAACAGGTGAGCTTTTTGGAGTTTATCAACCATACCTGTGAGCAAAGGTGTGATATCTCCAAGGTCAGTGTTATTGTGACGGAGGCTTCTGATCTGCCAACCAGCAGGACAGCTGTCAGTGTATGTAAAACTTTAAGAGTACAGCCACCGGCATTGTGCTCTGATGCGCTCATGGGCGGTAAATGACAAGGGAATGTCTCGCCAGCACTTGTGTACATGCAACACTCTGATCAAAGGAATCCCCTCTGACACGTGTAGAGCAGAGCAGCAAACCCACCGCACATCAGCTGCAGATGTGGAAGCAACGGCAGTACACTCAGTAGCCCAGGAGCCCAGAAGCCCTCGCCCACGGTCTCACCGCTTCCTTTCCCTGTTGTGAACCTTGCCCAGACTTTCTCCATGGACTCTGGATGTCTCTTTCCCCCACGGAAACAGATGCGGCTGTGACCTGACTCCCTGTCATCAACAAAGCTCTAAAAATGTGGTCCCTTCCCACGGAGACGCAGCATACAACACATGGCTTTGTATTCCTTGGCCACGTAGTCTTTTAATTGGAGAACTTAATTAATTTTTAATATAATTACTGACACTGACATACTTAATTCATATCTACTCTACCACTCTGTTTTTAATTTAATCAGTCTGTTTTATGTTCCCTTTTCTTTCTTGCCTCTTTCCTGATAAAATACTTCATTATTCCATTTTGTTCTATTAAATTGTTAAACTTACTTTTACTACTCTTTTAGTAATAACCATAATTACATGTAATTTTCACATATTACAATAAAAAAAAGTGGCTTTTACCACTCTTCCTAATTATACTTGAACCTGAGGACATTTTAATTCAATATACCCCTTCTCAATTTTGGTAAAATCAGTGTCATGTATTTTATTTTATTGTTACATTTTTAAAAAGTGTTTACTTCTCATTCAACCTTATTTCCATTTTGTTTGCCTTTATGGAAGAGCAGTTAAGACCCCTCGGTGGTTGTTCCTACCCATGGGGTGGCCTGAGCAGTGGGAGCCACAAACCTGAGTGCTCCAGTCCTCAGTAGGGAACTGTTGACTACAATTCAGAGGGCACCCACACACCTTCAGACCAGTCTGCAACTTTAGGTTGGACAGCGGTGAATTCAGGAGCTAGAGCGGTCCATTCACTCTGAAATTCCTCATTGGCTGTGACCAACCACAAAGCAACAGCCTTGTGCTTCCTTTTCCATGTCTTCAGGATCTCTGCAGAAGTAGAGATCAGGCATGATTTCCCATGGGTATTCGCAGGAAAACAGTGCCACCCATGCACAGAACATCCCAGGTCCTCCTCTATGGCATCACACCCAGAGTGAATTTCCTCGTTGTTGCAAAGGATGGCAATGTCCACATGGTACAGAGGAGAGTCTACACAGAGTGATGGTAGGCAGAGGTTAAAGCACCTCTGTGAGAGGCTGGTGGTCAGCCTTGGGATTGAGAACCCCCAGAAGTCTTGGCTCCCAGAAGGCTGCCTGGATTTGGTCAGTGAAGGTTCCGGGAGCAGGGAAGCTGGCAATAGGCATGGTTCCAGTAGCACCAGCAACTTCAGCACAGCTCACCGGCCAGGATTCCTGGATGGCATGACATTGACATCGGCCAGGTTTTCAAGGGCAACAATGGCACGAGTTTCCCGCAGAAGCTTTTTTTCAGATTTATGACGTAGTTGCCATCCCTTTTCCTTTTGTAGATGTACTGTTCCATTTGGAAGTCAAGATCGGTGCCACCTGAGTAGGTTACTGCTGTAAGGAATTTGAGGACATCCTCCTGCTTCACTTGCAGGACATCCAGGGCTCTGGATAGTATGAAAGTTTCCCTTTAAGTTACAGCAGCAATGGACCCTCCCTGGGTAGTTCAGACAGGTGTCAAGCATTTTAACACTGAATTGTTACTTAGATCAACAAGACATCACCACTATTGTTTTGTTTACAGTCAATATCACATATTTTCCTGTATATTTCTAAGATGTATATTTTGTAATATTTTATGTATTTATGAGAGAGATAGAGAACAAGCAGGGGGAGCTGCAAAAGGAGAAGGAGAAGCAGCCTCTCTGCTGGGCAGGAAGACTGACAGAGGGCTCGATCCCAGGACCCTGGGATCATGACCTGAGCCAAGGCAGACACTTAACCAAACGAGCCCCCTGGGCATCCCAGAATGTATTTCATTTTTACTGCATTACTATTTTCCCTGCAAGGATACATTTTCTTCCACCTGAACACCATTCAGTGTTTCTTTTAATGATCTCAGTAAATCCTCTGAAAACGTGCATTCACTTTGTTTTTGAAGGATCTTTTGCTGATTAATGGGTTCTGGACTGGTAGTTATCTTTCTGCATCCTATATAATTCTGTTAGCTTACGATTTCTGTCGTTCCTCTTGAGAAGCCAGCTGTCGGTCTTGTTCCTTTGAAGGAAAGGTTTCTTTCCCTCAGATTGCTTAACCATTTTCACAATCTTTGCTCCTCTGTACTTTCTTTTTTATTATTATTAAGATTTGGGGTATTCTCTGCATTTATCTTGCCTGTGTTGCAGAACTTCCTTAATCTGCTGTTCAGTGTTCTGCAGAATTCTCTTAAAATATCACTTCTGCCTTATTTTTCCTTTCTCTCCTTTAGGGACTCCCATTACACATATATTAGACCTTTCCTATCTCACAAATCTCCTACAACTGTACTGTTTTTAATGTTCTTTTTTTCTCTCTGTACTTCACTATAAATTTTGTACTAACATGTCAATTTCAGTAATCTTGTCTCTTCCAACCTTCATTATTCAAAGACTGTTTATTTAAAACAGAACAACATTTTGATAAGTTATCTTCACTTCTAGGAGTCTGTTTCTTTCCCTTTAGAGATGGCAATTCTCCGCCAAAATCTCCATCTTTTCATGTTTCTAGTATCGTAATATACTATTCATAATTATTCTGAGGTCCTTGTCAGGTGGTAATGGTTTTTCAATTATATGTGAGCTTGCTTCTATTTTATTTATTTTATTTTTGGTCTTGACATTGATCTTGCAGTCTACCAATTTTTATTAATAACTAGTTATTCTGTAGTAAAAGATTGCAGAGGCTTGCTTACAGCCTGATTCATTCCTCCAGATAGTATTCACCTTTCTCTTGCTACGCGAGAACAATGGGGGCTTAACAGGAACCGTTGCCAGTCATGGCTGCATTGTAGCCCCATTAATGCTTACCATACTTCTCGTATAACCTGGACTCATCCAAAAGCTCAGGGCACTCTCCGTGGCCCCCTTCCAGTTTCAGGTCCTAAACTGCAATCATTGTCTTACGAGTCTGTTGATAGCCCTTTCATGCTTTTCACACAACTTTTAAACCTTCTGTCCCAGATAGCCCAGGATTTGGCAAATATTTTCAGGGGAAAATGAACCACATGCTTGGGTCTGCCAAATTCCACCATGACTCTGTTGGTGCCTCTATCCTCAGGCAGTTTCCTCTATGGCTCAGAGCTCAAATTCTGCACTGCACCTACCTCATCAACTCACCCCAGAGTAAAAGCCAATGCAAAAGTTATTTCACCTCTCAAGATTCTGGCTCCTGATTAAAACCCTCCATGTGCTTCCTCAGGCCCGGTCATAGGCAACTGCAAGGCTTTCTCTGACTGACCTCAAAGAGGAAAGCTACCCTCCTCACACCAAATTTGGGGCACAGCCCATACACCGAAAGTCTCTGAAGGGAATTACTGTCAAGGACTCAGGCCCCTCTGCCTGGGTGTTCCCTCACATATTTAAATACCTACCCCAGAGCCTTCATGTTTAGATTCTTTAATCTTGGGCCTTGGGCCAAGATCCCCTTCAGGTACTTGTGCCAAGCTCTCCTTATGGGGGGAGGAGTGGGAAACCAAGACACTTTGCCCCACTATGACTCAGTACCCGGTACTTTCCTGCTCCTGGTGCTTTGCCCTTACCTCACCCCAACCGCCATGGCCTATAAACTTGGGAGCCTTTTGTTCAGGACTCCTTCATCTGCGGGATATCCCCCACATTGGCACTGATCTGCCTGACTTTCAAAGGGTGCACCATTCCATGGAGGAACATGGAATCCAGGAATCAACTTTTCATTGGTTTTCGCCTCTTCTTCATACCCTCTCAGTAAGTGACTAAGGTTTAACTCTCTCATTTTTGGCTTGTTGCTCTAATCAGCTATTCAACATCGGACGGCTCAGCTTCTCTCCAGCTCAGCTCAACTCCTGATAGTTTTTCCTCAGTTCCTTTTCCCCAGTTCTTTTTTGTCTCTTGACTGCCATTAAACATTTTCCTTCTGTATTTTATCCAGATTTTATAGTTATTTTACGAAAAAGTGCTGTTCCATTGCTATCTAATCTATCTTACCCAGAAGTGTAATTTCCACCGACTGCCTTCCAATTAAACATCCTGAAAGTACCACAAAACACTTCTGATTACACTTCATTAACTGAAATTAGGTACATTGTTAAAACTAGCTTCAAGTGTATCCCGGAAATAGTCCTACGAGTGAGAACACCGTCATCATAGGTTCTGTTTGTAAGGATAAGACAATGATCAGCCCCTTCCACACATTCCCATTTTGTCCCTGGTTCCGTGTTGCTTTTTCCACTGCTACCAACGCTGGCTGAACTGATGATGTAAAGTATGTTGAGTTTCTATTCACAGTATTGAGTTTACAGAGCCTGAAGTTGGTGGCATGGTCAGAGACTAGATAGTTGATGAATTACCAACACCTCGTGATTTGGGGTGGCTCACACAAAGAGCACATTCACGGTGAGGGCTGGGTACAAGCCTTGCAAATTAAACATACACTGGGCTAAGTCAATGTATTTCTTCAATTTTATCAATACTGTATGGTTGAAACTTCCAATGGTTAATGTGCCCCTGAAAATGGTGTAATTTTAACTTTAATTGACTTTTTTCTTATTGTGTATACTGCTCTTTAAAAAGATTGCAAAAATTAAGTTGGATGGTAGTCATCCTAATTTCTGTGTTATTTTGTATCACTGTAACTTAATCTTTGTTTATGTGCTTTGGTTGCTAAAAGGAGAAAAAAGAATTAATGGTATATAAATCACTAATCTTCCTCAGTGTTTATGACCAAAATATAACAGAATTTGTAGGTTTTTCAATTGTATATTGTAATGTGACTTTTATTTCTGATGACATATATATCTAAATATATCTAATAGGTTCCACTAATGAGTTGATTAGAGCAATACCCTTTTCAATTGTAACTAATACTCTTAAAAGATATACTATAACTAACTTCCAAATTATATGTCTCAGAGCCGCTGTCAAAAAGCTCATTCCCCTAACATACATACAATGCTTGCTGACTCTCAGAAGTCATATGTAGGTGTTACCTGGATTACATGTATGTGTTCTACGTAGGTGTTACAATATCTACACCTCAGTAAATGATACGGGTTCGAGCCTATATGAGAACAAAATGCATTATGTCAGTGCTGGGTAAAGGCACAGAAAGTATACCGTTCAATTTCGCTAGGGATAATTTAATTTAAAGAGTTATTAACCAGATACTGAAGAAGAGAAATGGCAATAAAGGAAACAGTAGGGTAGCACAGAAATAATAACTTCAAGAGGAATTACCTGCAGCTATTGCTACATCTGGAGAGAAGGGAGAAGAGATTGAAAACTGAGGAAACTGCAGGAGCTGAGACTCAGATCTCTGAGGTGGTCACCCCACTGGGCCGGTGCTGGTGCCTCCGAAGCTTAGAGAAGAGGCCCGTGGAGCTGGGCTTGAAACCCAAGGGGAGGGCGAGGCAGCCAGCGGGTGCTGATGTGCCTTAAGAAGCCTGCTGAAGAGGATTCTCAAAGTGTTGGATCAACTGTCAACTTGCCACTGGCAGGGAAGAGAGGAATTGCTGGGTGACCCTGACAGGACAAAAGGCAAACAGGAATATATTGTTCCCTCCTTTTCCAGCCTACCACTGTCTCTCTACCACCCCCTACTGGCGCAAGGGAAATGCGGTCCGCAGAACGCCAACCTCAGCATCACAAAGCAGAGTGCCGGAGGCAGGAGGGGAAACACAGAAAATGGCTTAACAACTAGCCCAAAGGTCTACCTATGTTACCACATACAACACTGGATTATACATTTTCTTAAAGTTCCACAGTCACTCTGTAGGATTTTATTTTGATGGAGGATATTATTAATATTATTAAACAGAGACAAAATAAAATGAATTTGAAACCATGTCCCCTAAATTTCAAGTGGGTATCTAGTCTTGTTATGAAAAACTGAGCTAAGAAAAACAGAAAAGCTAAAGCAGGTTTAAATTACAAGAGCTGTTTGTGAACATGTGTATCCTATATTTTCTGAGACAGTCTTAATTTCAAAAATAAGGCTGACTTTGAAATTTTTTCTTGTAAATATATAATTTTAACATATAATATATAACTATTAAAATATATATATTTATATATTTTTTCTTGTAACGCATATGTGCTCACAGATTAGGGCCTATGCTGTGTGTGTGTGTGTGTGTGTGCACACGCACACACACACCAAGCGTTTTTAATATATATCTAGAAAAGTGACAATCTTGAGATTTTGGATTGAAACAAAGTAGATTATTCTAGCTTAAATTTTTTTCTGGCCTCTGGCAATGATTCTTAAAAAGCGAACCACAATTCTTAATGGACAGAAGTAAGGATGACATTTGGCTGATGCAGGAATATATTTTGGTCAGATTCCACCTCATTCTGGAAGAAAAAAAGAATGTTCAAGCAAATAACATAAATGAACTAAAAACATAACTTCAGTTGTCATAGGCAACCTTTTCCTTCCAAGCAGAAGAAAGGAGAAGGATAAGAAACATATGGGAAAAAAAAGGACACATGATCTGAAAGTATGCACAAGAGAAATCTAAGAATAACATGAACACATATGCTATATCCAACTAATCAAGCAAATTACCAGCCAGAAAAGCTCAGTGTCCCTCAATGAATTCCCATTTACTTCTAAGAGTAGTTTCTATAGACCCATTTACCTTCCAGCTGGCAATGAATAAGTAGAGTAAAGACGGTTGGGAACAAAAGATAAGAAGAGTATTTGGGTAATTCCAGTGAGGCAAAGCAGTGCTAATCACTCCTCTGCAGTTCCATCTAAAAACGGGATCTTGTAAAATGAAAGAAACTTATTTTGTTGACTAAATCATGCAATCCATGCTAGCATTTATCATGGAAATCATATATCACACTCACACAAACTTTTTTTTTTAGTCACCCTTTGCAGAATTCAAGCTTAAAATTGTGAATTGCTTTTAAACTTTCCAATTTCCAAACTTTCCAATTTCCCTATTATTGGTTACAATTAAACTTTGTAAACTTTCCAATTTCCCTATTATTGGTTTCAATTATAAATATCCACTGATGTTCTATTTATAGTTACTTAACTTTCTTAAGTAATTGCTTTAACTCAAGTTTTTTCTTTGATTTTTTTTTCCTTTGGCTTTGTTTTAATGTTAAAGACACAGGAAAGCCAAACTCAGAAGTTTTAAACACAAAACCTAGATGGGACCATTTTAATTATATTAAAAACTCCTAAGTGCTTATCCTACCATTTAAAATGAAAAGCAGTTTGAGACTTAAGGGGGAGACTTTGGGAGGGTTAATGGGTAGTAAAGTATCAAAGCAAGCAATATACAAATAGGAGAGATGAAAATTCTTATTTATGAAAAAATGTGATGATAAACAGCAACAAAACAAATGGAGCAAACAAAAATAAGGCATTTGACTCTGATGGTTATTACTGCATTGCATTTTTCTTGAGTTCTGAGAGCTGAAAAAGCAAAGCTATTTTTCTGTTCATGATTAACTTCGGACCCATAAAATTACATCCTGTATAAAATACGTATTGAAATTTGAGGGTTTTGTGGCCTAGTACTGATCAATTTTTTAATTTTTTTGAGTTATAAGAGGGAAAACATATATTTAAAAAATCACTAGAAGAACTCTAGAGGTTCACCCTTGTTGACTGTATTTTTGAGATATTCTATTCTTTGCCTACCTGTCAATAATTCTTAAGGAAAACGTTTTAATTACAATCTTTTAGGAATTTCCTGCTATAGTTCTATTAACTTTTCCTCATATTTTTATTGCTACATCCTTTTGGTTAATAGAATGTATCATTAGGTAATAAGCCCCTCCACTCTTCCAGTTTTGTTGTTTATTTTAAGCTGTCTTTAACACATTATAATGCTTTCTTTTGGTGTTTTCCTAATGTGTCTATTTACATTCAACATTTTGGTACACTTACGTTTTAGTGTCTTCTTGTAAACAAGAACCCATATCTGGAAATTTTAAAATCCAAACTCTAAATTTTTTAACTTGTGAGTTTAGTCCATATAGTTTTAAGTATGGATATCTTAGGAATTATGTCTACTGTGGTGCCCAAGTGGGGTGCTTCTCGATTAGAGGGGGACCGCCAAATGTGAGGTGACCAGTATTCAAGTTGGTTTATCCTTCCATGCCAGTCTTGCATATCTAAATTATTACTCGGCGATGTAGATAGAATGATGTAAGTATAGCCACTATTTTGATGATATTGCGAATTGGACATATTTCTAAAATATTGTCAAACATATTAAAATTACTTTGAAAAAGCACTTTTTTTCCCATAGTTACTTTATAATCAGTTCCCTGTATCTCATCAGTAAGTCTACTCACACTTGGGCCAGATGGAGAATGGCAGGTACCCAGATACACTGAGAAGGAGCTAATCCCACAGACGGAAGTGGCAGGGCCAGAAATGCAATTCTTCTACCAACGCAGGAGGCAATAATGATGTCTTCTAATACATATTTGTGATATTCATTTTATACTTTCCTACCAGAATCAGTTTTTTAGTATACTGGGAAAATATGCAAAAGACCAAAGAAGAAAACAACTACCTACAATCTCACCAAAGTTACTGCATTATTAAAAGTCCATGTAGATCATCGAGGAAATTTGTCTGCTTCTTTCTAATATATTTATCAATTTGGATTAAAAAGTTAGATTATGGGGCGCCTGGGTGGCTCAGTGGGTTAAAGCCTCTGCCTTCAGCTCAGGTCATGATCCCGGGGTCCTGGGATCGAGCCCCGCATCAGGCTCTCTGCTCAGCGGGGAGCCTGCTTCCCCCTCTCTCTCTGCCTGCCTCTCTGCCTGCTTGTGATCTCTGCCTGTCAAATAAATAAATAAATAATCTTAAAAAAAAGTTAGATTATACTGTATATATATTTTTGTAAATGTATTTGATTAATATTCTGTGAAAATATTTAAATATCATTAAATACTCTTCTCTAAAATGACACTAATAAATACACTCTATAGTAATCCATTACACAGATAAATACAAATTAATTAACTTCATAATAGCATCTGAGATGTTTCTAATAGTTTGCCATTATACATGTCATGGACAAAACCATCTTTTTTACATAAATTACTTGATGTCTATCTTAAGTTTTTTATTGAGCATATATTCCTAAGTGGTGCCATGCTGGGTGATTTTTTTTTTTTAACAACTTTTTTCCCCTTGAGATATTACAAACATAGTGAAGTGCTTGGATCTTAAATTCATGGCTCAATGAATTTTTACATACTTGTGTCCTTGTGTAACCACCACACATTGGGAGATGTATATAACATTTCCCATTGGGTCAGGCTTTAATGGCTACTGATGCATATTGAGAAAAATGTATCATTTTAATTTTTTTTGAGCCTTTTTTTCTTTTTTTTTTTGAGCCTTTTTTCTTTTGTACACTCTCTAATATTGGTTCTTTTCTGCTCAACTCTTACAATTTTGATACACAAATTTGTAGACAATTATTATTGTTATTGTTTGTAGAGTAAACAAAATTACCTTTTTCCTAGAGAACAAAAAAATTAATTGTATGTTTTCTCACAGTGTTATCTGTCCTCTGGATGTCAGCTTATGAATTTGTCCCAACTTTCTTTTGAGACATTTTTGTTACAGTCTTATGGTATTGAGTCCTCTCAGTGTGGGACAAAAAAAGGCTAAAAATTCTGATGGTGTTTTACTAAAAAATTAGATAAAGCGATTCGTTGGCATTTAAATTTTTGAACATAAAAAAATTAACAACTCTTCTCCTTCCCAACATGACTTAGAAATTTCTACCAGTTTTGTATACCATTTAAAGTTATTTGTGGCTAATACTCTATCATTTTTACAACTGCTGAAAGAATAAGTCAAAGAATAAATAGGAGAAAAGAGCAGTAGCAGGAAACGCTGGAAACGACAGAACTAAGTCATTGCAAAAATCCAACACAATTATCTCCAGGAGGCAGTATTAATTCTCATCATTCCCATGTTAGGCTCTCAAGAGCAACAGGAGTGGTTGCAGAAAGAAACAGAATCTGCTTGACTCCTAGTTAAAGAGGATGTGGGTAACTAAGGGAGAGACTATTTACATGAGAAAAGAGATGGAGAGCTAGTGCTTTGGGTCACTGTAACGTGTACCCAGCACCTTTTTCTCTGATTGCTTTGTTTGCCAGTGTGAGCAGGAAGCTGTTCTTGACTTCCTTCACTGCCTTAGAGCTATGTCTATAGGAGTTAAAGACCAAAGACAATGTCTCCACACAAGGGACTGTAAATATAGAAACAACTGAGTTGCCCTTTGAATGCAGTTTATTTTCCTGGAAGCAAAAAGAAATCACTCTCTTTCTGAAGCCTCAGCTGCTTGGGAGACTTCCCTGTCACTGTGAAATCATTCTAGCCAGAGTCATTTTGAAAACTGGCTATCAGTTGCCTTCATTTCCACATGAAAGCATTTTTTGTCCTTATTCATACCAAAAGCAGACTCGGTGCTACAAGCTTCCAGTTAAGATTCTACTTGTTTCCTTTTCCAAAATAGTTTTGAGTTTACCTTTGGAAATACATTTCAAACACTGTCTACAAAAAGCAGGGCTCGTAAGAAAAGCATATTGAAAACCTCTGGAAATGTAACATGCTAGAGTGGTTTCTTTGACTTGTTAGTCAACCATCTGTAAAGTTAAGTCTGGCCATTGCTAGTGGCTCTAGTGCCACCAGTGTTATAAACTGACATTCAGAGCAGTCTTTTTTCCAGGTGCGTTTCACGGTCTCCAGAGGGACAGGCCACCATGGAAATGCCCTGCTCATCACCTGCGATGGGAAAGACTTGAATGACATCACTAATTGCTTATTTGTAGGAACCTGGAAAGTGAGTAGCTGTAACATCATTTCCCATGTAATACCAACTGCTCTTCCTGGGTACTCTTAACTCGGGCTGGATATTACCATCTTTACCCTGCATTGTCTGTTATATTACCATAAATAAGCTGGTACCAATGTGGGGAGACTAGAGATCACCAGAAGGGAGAACGTCAACAGAAAACTGAAATATACTTAGAGAAATATTGATTGAATATTACTAACACAACATTATTGCTTTCCTGAGGTGATTGTTGGAAGATACCTGGAACTCATATGGTTAAAGAGAAGGACCAAGGAGAAAATACTGTTCTGGGCTGGAGCCCTAGATTTTGCTTCCATCTTTCAGCTCTGATCACATAATATGTAAACTAGGTATTCATTGCTGCAGTTAATTTTCAATCTAACTTTTGGAGACATTAAATGTATAAACCAATTATTTCTCTGTTAGAAAAAGCAAGTATTATACTCACACATTGGGTATTAGAGAAATCAATCCAAATCTTTTCTGAAACTCAAAAACTACAGAGACTTATTCTTAAATACCATATTCAAAGTATGATAAAAAAAAGGCCTTATTATTTTACAAGGGGTATACATAATTCAGTGTTCATTAATCATTTCTATTTTCACAGGAATTAAGGAAAAAGAAATAACTTAGGATGGAAGAGGGTAGCCTTGTATTTAAGAAAATGAAATGTGAAACTTGATAAACTATTTTCAGAAATTTAAATAAATCAGTAGAGTGTGCTTTTTTGTCTACAGGAAATTGGAGAAACCAACGTGTAATGACTATGTTAATTGTAATTAGCACTGCAAACATATTGTTGTCCAAATGACAAAAGTGGTAACTACTGACCTTACACAGAGCATTCATTCTCTTTTCCTTTCTTTTTTTAGTATGCCAAATAATATAATATAAATGTTGGAAACAATAAAAGTAGAATGTCACTGTATTCTGCTATCTAAATTCAAATATAGGGGTGCCTGTCTGGCTCAGTGGGTAGAACACACTACTCTTGATCTGGGGGTTATAAGTACAACCCCCACATTTGGTGGAGCGAATACTTAAAAATAAAATCTTTTAAAAAACGTGATTTTCAAATACAGATATTTCCAGAGATAAAGAAAATACTAGAATGTAATTAAGACACACAGAAAAAAGTTCTTTAACCACATAATTGTTCTCCTCTTTTAAATTTCCATTTAATAATAATTATCTACAAAAAAAAATTACCAGTAATGCTACGCCCAGAACATATTGGTTAGAAAGCAGCTGCTTAAATATTTCAGTTGAATATGTAACACCTGCTACATATTAACAGTAGCCATGAAGCAGGTTGATAACTTCAGCAGGGGGTGTTTTATTGGAGGTAGACGTGGTATGACAAGAAAGATCACATGGAGCAGCACCGAAAATCAAAGTGACATCTATTTTAGAAAGAGTATGACATGTGCTGGGTGGTAAGCATAAGGATACGACCAACTGCTAGAATAAAAGAAAAGAAGATTTCATTTCAGAATGAAAAGGATTATGTTTCTTTCATTTTCTTTTGGTTAAGGAAATGGCTATGCCAAGATAGATAGATAGATAGATAAGAAAAAGAAAAGAAAAGAAAAGAAAAGAAAAGAAAAGAAAAGAAAAGAAAAGAAAAGAAAAGGGGAGCATCTAGGTGGCTTAGTTGTTAAGCAACTGCCCTCGACTTGGGTCATGATGCTGGGGTCCTGGGATCCAGCCCCTTGTTGGGCTCCCTGCTCAGCAGAAAGACTGATTTTCCCCCTGCCTTCACCCCTACTTGTGTTCCCTCTCTTGCTCTCTCTCTTTCTGTCAAATAAATAAGTAGAATCTCGAATGAATGAAAGAATGAATGAATGGAAAGGAAAGAAAGGAGGGAGGAAGGGGGGGAGGGAGGGAGGAAAGAAGGAAGTGGGGGGAGGGAAATGGCTATGCCTTTTTTTCGAGCAATCAAGGACACTCTCTATTGACAGCTGAAGACATACAGGACAGAGGTACTTCGGGGCTTGAATGGGGACAGGGATGCTAAAATGTAGGCCTTAGAAATGCACTTTATCATTATGTTTTTGTTGTCTCCATTGTTCTGGCTCCATCCTTGTGATCATCTCTACCTTCTTGACTGGATACTCATTCTCTTGACTCCAGAAACTTAATCATGTTCCTTAGCATTCTCTTCTTTTTGACCTCTTATTTTTTATGCTAGCACAATCCGGTAAAGTTTACTCTAGGGGCAATTTTACTCTTAAAAGCACCCCAATATGGATTTTGATTGCCTTCGTGTTTCGTTGTTTCTTGATTGCTTTTTGTATTTTGGCCATTGTCTTTACATCTCTGCCATCCTTCCCGGCTGTTCTCTAATTATGATACCCTGCTTCTGTATTGGAGAACATATGTAGTACTGCGTCTTTGCCTCTTTTCAAAAGGACAACACTCAAATGTTTTCTAATATGTTCTTCTAATTAGGTCAAAATATTATTATAGATTAGTTCCTTTGATAAAAATCATTTATTTTTCTGTGAAAGGCTACTGAACTAAGGACAGATCATCAGCTAAGAGGTATACCTCCTCTAAGGAACACATTCCTTATGTTTTATGCAATGCAATCACGAGAAGAACATATCCAGAGAGTTCTCTAAGTCCATAACTTTGCTGCTTCTGTCTCTTTATATCACACTGTTCATTAGTTGACTAATGAACATCCCTTTCTCTTCCTGTTTATATGAGTTACCAAGACAACTCTAGGCTGCTGGGTGGCTCAGTTGGTTAAGCATCTGTCTTCAGCTCAGGTCATGATCCCAGAGTCCTTGGATCAAGTCCTGCATCTGGCTCCCAACTCCATGGGGAGTCTGCTTCTCCTTCTGACCTTCTCTGCTCTCATGCTCTCTCTCAAATAAATAAATAAATTTCTCTCTCAAATAAATAAAATCTTTAACAAAAAAAATATTTAAAAAATCTTAAAAAATCTTTAAAAAATAAAATAAAATCTTTAACAAAAAAAAAGTGAGTGAAAGTTTGTTGCATTTTCTTGGTGGATCTCGCTAATGTTCTCTTTGAGATGATGGAGAATGCAAACTGGTTTTTCTAAAACTGTCCCCTTAAATACATCCATCTCTATCTATTTTGGTCAATGAAGATTCAAGCATGACGTTTCTTTTTTTATTAGTATTTCCAGTTTTTATCCTTTTGTGAACTTTCATACACATTTCATTGGAACACTGGAAACAAAAGATCAGGTATTTCTAATCTGCTACTATATTTGCCAGAGTTTTCAGTCATTTTGTCAAAATGATTGTGCTACATCTGTACTCACGGTCAAGACTGTGCCATCACGACTTATCAACATTCGTTTATTCATCTGAAGCAGGGACCACAATTACTATATAATTCCTTGCTATGTCAAGTACAGTAGTTTCTACACAGAAAGTGGTAGATTAATACTTTATCAAGTTAATAAAATATTTTCTGTAGGAATTTAAATACTATTAAATAGCCTTCTGTGATCAAGATGAAAACACTAAAAAGACAAAAGCATCATATACATAAGGTTTTGTAAACACATGTATGTGCATATACATATTTATAAATTCACTGAAAGTGTAATTTGCTACAGTGACCAAAGATTTTTATTATTTGCTAAAGTATCCAAATATTTTTGTGGTAGGCATATGTCTCCTGGCAAAATTCATCATCTTTTGGATTCTATTTATAAGTTTCACCTTGTGTGGAGGTATAAATGGTGGCGATTTGGTGTATTAAAATCCAAGACAAAACCAATTTATTCCATATACTCCATGAAGACAAATAATTGTATAGAGTCTCCAGGTATAGACAAGTCCTCCAAAATAAGGATATGTAGACTGCTTGTTCAAGACTCTGCTGGAATAATATATTTAGGGAAGGCCATGATTCAGTGGGGTCATTATCTGATAAAATTGTAGAGTTAAACTAGAAAATATCAATGCTAGATGTACTAGTTTCCTTTTGCTGCTGTAACAATTAACCATAAAATTAATGGCTTAAAATAATGCAATCATATCCTCTTATAGTTCTGGAGAAAAGAAGTGTGAAATGGATTTCATTGGCTTAAATGAAGTCAGTAGGGCAACATCTGGATGCTCTGGGGGAGAATCTGGTTTTCTGCCTGTCCAGCTTCCCAAGGCTGCCATATTGCTTGGCTCATAGTGTCATATCACTCCAACATCTCATTCCATTGTCACATATCCTTCTTTATCTCTACCTGTCATCATAGTGTCTTGTTTGACTCCGACCCTCCCATCCAGTTCTTTTAATAAGACCTTTGTGATTTATATTGAGCCCTCCTGGATAACCCAGTATTATCTCCTGATTTCAAGATCCTTAACCCAGTCACCTCCACAAAGTCCATTTTGCTATGTATGGTTACACATTTGCAGGTTCTAAAAACTAAGATATGGACATCTTTTGAAGGGCCATTATTCATCCCTACCACATGAGGAAAATTAGAAAACTCTTGATGAAACAGAGAGAATAACTTCATCACACTATTCAAATTTCAAAAGTTCCAGGGGTGCCTGGGTGGCTCAGTGGGTTAAAGCCTCTGCCTTTGGTTCAGGACATGGTCTCAGGGTCCTGAGATCAAGCCCCGCATCAGGCTCTCTGCTCGGCAGGGAGCCTGCTTCCTCCCCTCTGTCTGCCTCTCTGCCTGCTTGTGATCTTGGTCTGTCAAATAAGTAAATAAAATCTTTAAAAATAAAATAAAATAAAATTTCAAAAGTCCCAGAAATATCATTATCACCTTATACAGATGCTGACTGCCAATACATGTAGGCATTGTATACTAATAACTGAAATCCATGAGGGTGTGCGTGTGCGTGTGCATGTGCTGGCATGCGTGTTAGAAATAACTGAGTGATATGGGTAATCTTTAAATGAGCATCCATAGTTCGTGGGAAGTCATAAATATTTCAGTCACTAAAAGATGTAGGATTGATTTATATCAACTGTGTTTTTTTTTTAATTAAAATCCTTTTATCATTTGCAAGACAACTTCACAGATCCTTTTAGGTTATTTGGTGACAAGGTGATAACAATAAGGGACTTCCCATCATAAAATTATCAGTGACCTTCACAGTTCATCGCATGCTTTAGAGAGAGAATCTGAATTTCAGTTACCATCTGGTGAGTTCGTGGCAGAAAAGAACAGGAGCCAGCTTCAAATTAGTGTTTCATTATCAAAGAAAAAAAACTGGCTTTACTCCTACCCCAAATCTAAACTGTAACTACAAACACCTAAGCAGGTGCCAAAATGCATGATCTTATTTGACCATGTGGATTTGTTGTATATGTTGAAATACTTAATTAAAAGTGAGTTGTGTCCTTGAGAGTTCTATTTTGCTAAATGTAAGTACTGATAATATAAATTACACTAAAAAGCTACAGTTACACCTCAAGCTCATTTGAAGTAATAATGGTATTGAGGGTAAGGAAAACAGACATAACCATTTTTGCCACTAAAGGCAACAAAATAAGCTATTTTCAATATAGGAGATGCCATGAAGTTACTCAAATTACAACTGAGAAGGGCAGACATTTTTACTTCATGCCATTAACAGACAGATATTCAAGACATGTTGGGGCACAACCATTTAAAAAAGAAATTTGAGATTTCACATGTTTGAATAACTTCCAGAGATGATACAGCATTATAATGTTAAAATCTCATGTTATTTTGTTCCATTAGTAGACATGGTAAGCCTAGAAAGTGCATAGAAAAATACACACAAAAATCCTATGTCTGGGGTGGAAGCAATAGAGGATATTTTCCCTTTTCAGTTTTCAGAATTTTCGTACTTGCATGCATTAATATTCCTTTACTATTTAAATTCAAATGATAGCTAAAAGTTAAGGTAGCATGTAAGGAGGGATTAACTAGATGTTCCAAAATACTTTTTAAAAATAATTACATGTAAAAGCCCCTAATATGGTAAATGTAGTATTAATTATTACTTATAGGGGCGCCTGAGTAGCTCAGTGGGTTAAGTCTCTGCCTTCGGCTCAGGTCATGGTCTCAGGGTCCTGGGATGGAGCCCCGCGTGGAGCTCTTTGCTCGGCGGGGAGCCTGCTTCCCCTTCTCTCTGCCTGCCTCTCTGCCTACTTGTGATCTCTCTCTCTGCCAAGTAAATAAAATTCAAAAAAAATTATTACTTATAAACCAAGTTTATCAGGTGTTTGTACTTGATATATTCATTAACTCTAATAACCAGAATGCATTCTAAAAAACCTGGTGTTTTGTTGTTGAGTCTGTGTGACAGAAGACAAAAAGAAAATCTTAAATAAAACAAAGACACAATTTGAACCACTGAGACTATTCCTGAAACTTCAATTTTTAAAAAATGGCAATTAATTTTAGAGCACATAACCTAGATACAGAATAGGTGTATAATTACATAATTATATATATATGCCATGTGTATTTGGTAAACTATATATCATTTGTATATTTCCTAACGTAAGCACTTCAACTTTCAGCGTAACTTTTTTTTAAATTTAATTTTATTTTTTCAGTGTACCAAGTTTCATTGTTTATGTACCACGCCCAGTGCTCCATGCAATATGTGCCCTCCATAATCCCCACTACCAGGCTCAGCGTAACTTTTGTTGCCTGTATTAAGACCAGATCTTAAGGATTTCTGGTGCTGGTAAGGACACCACTGTTGTAGTCAGTACGGAAAGAAAGTAGACCACGTGGACACCCCATTCTTAATGGAAACGTATCCAAATGAGAATTTTACCTTGTTGTTCCATCCTCCAAGTTGAAAAATGGATGGAAAAAAGGCATGATTTAAAAGAAAGTAGTATTTGGACATCACCATTTTTTTGATGCAACTACTGACGCAATCAGCCACATCAAGAGTCCAATAAAGCTGTAAACATGTTCCTTTTCTCACCAAATAATATTTGCAGGGGACACTCTGTCAAATAGTTACATCCTTCATTCTACCATTCCACTCGCTGCGTGCAATCTTCATTTTCCCTTCACCCTTTCTCAGCTACTGTGGAACTGAGAGCTTTATGGAACGGCAACTGAACAAAACAAAATCAGCATTGATAAACTCACCATAAATCTACACTTTGTTCCTCATGCTCTTATTTTGTTTAAAAAAAAAAAAAGCAAGCATCATTTCATGATGATATTAGAAAAGCTGGACTACTTTTAGTTCCAGTTTAATTCTTCAAAAACCGTGAATTATTTTTCTTGTTTACTGAAGGATGGTTTTACTTTCCCATTTTTTGGTCCATCCTTGAACTTTTCAACTATTTTATCAACTATTTAATCAACTATTTTAACTTCTATAATGTGTCTTCCTTTCCTTTTTACACTAAAATTTTTCATCTCTATTGGAATTTACCCAGTGGATACCAAAAGTGGATTTCTCAGGGATTAGGTAATCCACTCCAGATTTCATCGGCAAACAATGAAGAGTATTTCAACTAAGTAGTTCTATCAAACATAGACAATCCCATTCTCTTATAAACAAACAAGAAAGTGTTTATAATGATGCATGTTTATGACTCCACATATATTCTTCAAACTAATTTAAATTATTTACATTTTTCTAAAACTGTTTTTTTGAAAAGACAAAGAATGTGAATATTGCTTGGTATTTTAAGTGCTTTTACGTTTTCACAAGGCACAGACCCTTTTACAATGGTCAGGGATGGGATGATGGTGTGAGATGGAGTAATGTATGTGATGAAGAAATGGGGAAAGCATGAAGTCTGGGGCAAGTTTGGGAAGGGGGCTCTGAAGCTGAAGCATGGATTAATAGCAGTATTACTTCCTTCCTCTTTACAACAAAAAGCAGTGAGAATCCTACAGAAGGAGTCTACGGGTAGGGTACAGGTCAGACACTGCACAGGGCCATCAATAATGTAAAACTGCCAATACATTTTTTAAAAGCTGAAAATATAGTTCATTTGTTGACAATGAAAAGTTGTCCCCAGCACCAGTATGGCAATATCAAAATGTTCTGTGACATATATTAAAAGTACTTTATTTAAACAGGATAGGAGTTTATGTGGCTTTAATGTCATTACTGAATTATGTAATTGGTGAGTGAAATGTAGACTTTTTTCTTTTCTTTTTTTTTTTTTTTTTTAAGAAATCCTCCCCAAAAAGAAAAGTCATAGATAGTGGTTATCAGGGAATTCTTCTGTATGAAGAAAAACTGAAGGAGGGGGAAAGAAGAAAATCAAACAGTAACTCAAGAATGTTAACCTAGATTCTGCAGTACTTCTTGGAGGCCCATAACTGGGTTCTAGATCAGAAGTAGTGTAAGCAGAATGCTATCTTCCTGCCCAAAAGATGTCCATGCCCCAGTCCCGGGAATCTGTAAATACATTATATTCCATTGCAAAAGGGATGCTGTAAATGTGATGGAGGGTAAGGGCTTTGCAATGGCAAGACTGTTTGGATTGTCCAAGCGGGTCCAACTCACTTGAGCCTTAAACATGGAAAGCAAGCAATGGGTCAGAGAAATGGGAGCATACAAAGGATTCGCTGGCTGGTGGCTGGTTCGAAAATGTGAGGGACTTTGTGAAAGGACAGGAAGAGGATGACAGGAAACGAGGGTGTTCCCCAGGTTGACAGCCAGCAAGGAAACAGGGACCTATAATCTTGAACTGCCTTCTGCCAATGCCTGAATGAGCAAGGAAATGGACTCTCCTGCAGGACCCCCAGAAAGACTGCAGCCCTGCGCACACCTTGGTTTTAGTCCATGGGATCTGGACTAGACTTCTACCCCCAGAACTGTAAAATAATTAATTTATGTTGTTTTAAGCTAATTTGTGATCATTTGTTATGGAATAGAAGACCAATACACAAGGGCTTCCTAAAATGGTAGCACTATTTGCATATTTGTTTATGGTCGGTGAAAGAGGCTGCATATTTCCCCCCCAAAGAAAGAATGACTGAATGCTATTATCTTTTCCCATTGTGTAGCACTAAGAGCATCCTTATGCACTATGACAGGAGAACGATTTTCATTTTGGATATTCAACCGGCAAAAGCATGTTTTGTGACAAATAACCGAACGCAGGACATGCAGCTGAATCCGCTCTGCCCTTCCACCCTTTCACCTCCCCTCGAAAGCAGGCAACCCTGGTGCGCATGTGCAATGTTTCCTGAGGACTGCGGCGTTGTGGTTACTCAGGGTGGACTGTGAGTTCCCAAAGAACAGTATCTTGTTCTGTTTTGCTTTTCTTAGACCTCTCCAGAAACACTGCCATACTGTGCCTCGCAACGCTTAGTCCTATAAAAATACGCACATGATTGAATCAAAAAAGCAAGGTTCTATCTCACAAAAGTGACCTGGACTACCTACCATTTGAAATTCTGTGCAGACCAGTGATACGGTCTATATATTAATTTATTCTTTATATATCTAACTCATTATTTTCTGTAAAAAAGGAAAGTTCCCAGATTTCTTTGGGAAAAATATGTGAGTGCCCTCAGATTAATTTCCCAAGATGAGCATCTGGACAGATCACAAGGAAATATTGACAGAGGAGCTTGGACATTTCCCACTGATCACCTTGACCCTCTATGGAATGTTTTCTATTTCAGCATGGCCAACATCCGCGCAGGCTCCAGCAAAACATAGCTTAATATTCAGAAATGTAATCAGCAGCTTAGCAATATTTATTAAACAAACCATTATGGAGCAAACCTTATTTGGATAAACCAAAGGTTCAAAGATAGAAGGAAATCCTGGGGGTCAATGGATACATGAACAATTAAACAGGGAGTGTGGGTAGGAATTTGATATAGTCTAACTTTTTTTTCTAGGTTATTTCATAATGACTGAAATGTTGGAGTGACAGATGCTAGCAAACAGCAGACCACGGAAAGGATGGTGACTGAGCACAGTCGTGTATGTGGTAATTGTGTTCAGTCTTATTTAAATTTTCCGAAGTATATCTGGAACTGGTGAAGCGTTAATGAAACGTACAGAGGTTTCCCAATGCAGAGGTGCGCTGAGCGCCCGTACAGATGGAACATGAGAAAAAAAGCCCAGAGGAATCTGAAGGTGAAAAAAAAAAAAAGAAGAAAATGCGATTAAACTTGAAATTATGTGAGGGAGCGTGTCTGTAGAAAAATAATCAGAAACAGATATTCAGTGGAAGAGAGACAATTGGAAAGCAGTCAAGCCCAACAGGACAGAGAAGAGAGGATACTAAGCAATAAATCCAAGGAGACTGGGATACTGTGACAATTCAGGAGAAAAACTGAAAACCATTTTGGTGGCCACATGATGTTACTAAACGAAAAAGTACACCTGAGCTAGAATTCACCTTGAGACAATGTCCTTTTTCTTTCTTTTTTTTTTTTTTTCCCCCTATGCTGAACTCAGAGGAACTGGAGGGAATTCAAAAAAGAACAGCAAATACAATTAAGAGTCTAGAGGGACTGATTTATGTAGTGAGAGGGAGAAATAAAATATGCAGTCCTTGGCTAAAGACTTCTAGAGAGAACATAATTGTCGAAAGTCTTTAAAGGATTTACATACTGAGTCAATAGAGGGTGATTAAGTTCAGTAAAAGGGAATCCAGGCAGAATCTAGGGAGATTAATGTAAACTCTAATGCTAAAAACATTTTGCTAATTTAGTTAAGACTAAAATCTGAAGTGTTTCAAAGCGGGCTAATTCAAGGGTCTGCTGTTGTTTTGCTGGTGTTTTTAACCCATTTTGAGATTTATGCTAAGTGCCCTAGGGAGACAGTGGCTTCAAAATTCATTATACCCCTGACATTCTCTCTCTAACAGATTATCATTGTCCTTTTGAGGCCCCACCTTCCTGGTATATAAATAACTTCTAATTTTATAATCCCAGCTCTATAATAAGTTCTGATATCTGGTAGGGTAAGCCCTCCTACACTATCCTTCTTTAACAAGGCTTGGCTGTTTATCCAGTCTCTTTATACATACTCTGTGCACTTGCTGATTCCAATAGATTAAACTTTGCATTAGTCTGCTAAGGCTGCCATAACAATGCACCACAGACTGGGAGGCTTAAACAACAGAAATCTATTTTCTAACAGTTCCTGAGGCTGAAAGTTCAAGATCAATTATAAAAACTTAAGTATGTAAGAGTATAGGGGCACCTGGTGGCTCAATGGGTTAAGCATCTGCCTTCAGCTCAGGTCACCATCTCAGGGTCCTCCGATGGAGCCCTGCATCGGGCTCCCTGCTCAGTGGGGAGCCTGCTTCTCCCTTCCCCACCCGCCTCTCCCCTGCTGCCCGCTAATGCTTTCTCTATTTCTCTCAAATAAATAAAGTCTTTTTTAAAAAAGAGTATAGAATGATATCATCATGTAAATTTGTATTAACTTAAAGAACCAATATTTGACCACTAATAAGAAAAATGCAATTATTTAATTAGACAAGTGAATTTAAAATAACTAATTATGTTTAGTGATGATAAAAATATATAATACCTACATATATTTATATACACACACAATACATGGGGGCTATTATTATTTGCATAAATATCAGAAAGTGCAAATCAAGGCATTTACTCCATTTATTTCCTTTTTCCTTAGAATGCAACATTATCATAATTTTAAAAATTTAATGCATAAGAAAGATACTTTGACTTTTCCATTTGTAAAAATTACTAATTTTGTCTAGAAATAACTGAAGAAAAACTTGAAAACTTGACTACAGGTTATTTTCTGTTGCGGGAAATGGATGCAACTTGGATATTCAAAAGACAAAATAATTACATAAAATCCAGTATAAACCTTCAATGGAACACTGCAATAATTAAAAATTGTGTTGTATAAATACAATTTTTGCAATAAAATATTCAAAACACATAGTTAAGTAAAAAAGTGTTTTCTAAAATTCTTGGGCTTTGTGTGTATTTACGCATGGAAAACTAACTCTCAGTTGGCTTATGTACAAAATTGTCAGGGTTGCAGGGTCATTAAGCACGGGCTCATTAACATGGACTTCCATTATGGAGGCACATCTGATGATAGCCATTAATGTGTGCCCCTCCTAATAATGGCAGAAACCAACGCTGACCCCAATAAAGTACTACTGTCATGAAAGTCCAACAAACTACCTAATGGCAGGTTAATCACACTGACAAATATTTCTTATGGAAGGCAGTGATCTGTTTTCACTATAATATACACTTGCTCTGAATACAGATTTTCCTTCTTATCTGCATTCTTCTGCTCAAACTACTATCTGTAGACTTGCCAAAGATATATTACTGACTTTCATCATATTCCACACAGGGGAGCATCTAACTAAAGAGCTCACTTTACAACAAGTAAAGTATGTCCATGGGCTCATGCTTACAAAATTCATTGGCTTTATTCGGTTTCAATTGTCCCAAAGCAACCAACCTTGTATAATGGTAGAATGCACTGTTTAGGGTGGCAATACTTCACAGGGCTAGGGTAATTTTGCCAAGATGAAATATATACTTAGAATCAGTGACCAATATATTGGTGCTGTTTTGGGATCCTTGGGTCCAGGAATCAAAATATAGAAGTCAGAATGACTCCTTTCACTACTGCCTATATGATTCACTAAGGGAATTCTGCTTCCTCAACTTTGGGCTCTGCTTCCCTGAACGTCTTGATTTCCAAGAAAGGAATGTATCCAATAACAGACACAACAATAATTCTAGTAAAGTAGAAGCTGAGATTGCCACTTGCCACTTTGGGCTCCTTCTGTGGGCCACTAACTGAATCAACACACAAAGAAGGAGGTTAGGTTACAGTTAGGGGTGATGAACCTGAGTATGAGGGGAACCCTCGTTAATAGACAACATAGAAACTGGTTGTCACTATACACTGAGCAAGGAGTCTGTCTGGAATTTAGCTCTTCTAAGTTCTGACTTAATATCCCTATGTCTTCTGAATAAAGTCTCATAAAAAACTATAACAACCCCTAGCTTATGTGAAATGAAGATCTTGTTTCACACTACCAGGTAAAAAACCCAACTCCAGAGGTGTTTGCAGAGAGCAAAAGGAATATGAAACGTATAGTGCCAAAAGGAAGTTCATAACCATCAGTTACGGCCATTTGCTCAGTTTCAAATGAGGACCATAGTAATCCTTTCTTTCTTATTGTGCTCTGAATATTATGTGTGTGTGCACACACGTGTGTATGTGAGTATAGGGACCAATCTTCTGCTTTTATCCCCATTCCTCCTCCTGTCTAATGCAAGATATTAGCAGTGTTTAAACTGATATTTCAGTATCTAAGTTACAGGATGGCAAAGCAAAAATGTGACTAAAAGAGCAGTCAGTGTTCATCACAGGAAAATAGACACAGTGAACTGGGACTTTGTGTATTCTCTTCTGGGGAGAGTGTGTGTTCTTGTATGAGGTTTAGTTACATCATGACCTGATTTTGTTATTGCCTTCCTTGAGAGGTTAACTATGGTTGAAAGAAGTCTGTACTGATACCATATGTACTATGCGAAATGATTCCACTAACGAGTTGGTCTAGTTGGAAACAGTGTTTCTTGGTCTCCCCTTCCTTTAACTGTTCTTAGAGCTGGCTGAAGAAGAAATTGTGTGACATTCCTTAGGCAGAATTGAAGCAACTGCTTCAACCAAAGCGTTGTCTTCACTTTCTTCTGCTCTACATCCAAGTCTTCTTTCTTCCTCATGCTAACACTGCTGCCCCACCGTCACGGCTGGCCTGTCCCTAGATACGTGGCTGCAAGACCATGGAGGAACAGCTCCCTGCAGCCTTCTCCAGGTACCTTTCCATGGTCCCCTTTCAGCAAATAAATGTGTGAGCCTCTTCATCTCAACTGGCTGGCGACCCCTCTGATCTTGCAGGTCTCTTTTTCCACTTTCACTTCCCCTCCACTCAGTTTCCTCAACACTGTGTAAACTGTCATGTCTACAACGACTTCCTTACCCCTCAGTTCATACTGGGTTTTCTCTCCTGATGGAATCTTGACAGATAAAAGATAATTTAAAATTTTCTTATGCTACCTTTCACAAGGTTCATTATAGGTGGTAGACAAATTATGTAAAAAGAACTTGGAAGATTTCATTCCTTTTCATGCTTTGGTGTGATACAAATAAAATGGGCATTGCCTTTTAAAGATGAAGAGTTGAAAGAATTCATCATGATATCATCTTCAGCAAATTGAGACATTGAGAATTCCTACATGATTATTTATGTGTCATTTAATCAACTTCATCAAGGTTTCAAACTCTTTTTTTT